>WBZZ01001580.1:72500-90000 GCA_019918135.1 Paulinella micropora
TACTACTACTACTACTAGGCCTAGGCCTTCGGTTTAATGAAGTTAACAATTTAACCTCTGGTCGATCCATACAAATCGTTAGCTCAAGAGCTATTGATTTAACTAGATGGTGACCTACGTCTCAAGTTATTAAAGGTAATGAGAAATTATTAAAATATTAAAGTATTAAAATAAAATGATTTAGATTAAAAATATTAAAATAAAATAATAATAATAATAATAATAATAATAATAATAATAATAATAATATAATAGTAATAACAATAATAATAAATATATATGGAATTAACAAATATATATATATGTATATATATATATATATATTAGATTAATCTTTTATGAAGTCAAAGTAAAGTTCTAGTTCAGTGAGGAACGAGAAAAAGAAAAAGAAAAAGAAAAAGAAAAAAAAAACGGAAATATATATAATAATATAATATAATATAATATATGTATATGTATATATATGGTGAAAGAGTTATATTCTCACTCAATAATATATATATATATATATATATATATATATACAAAAAAAATATATATATTTATATATATATGTTGAAAGTGTTATATTCTCACTCAGTACTATATATAACGGTGGCACTCGCAAAAGCTGGTAGACACGAGGTGACTCCCCAAGGGGGTTTGGCCAACCACACTCCGGCTTAGGATGTGATCAACGCTGAACTTGTCCCACACTCAGGTATCATCTGATGATGAGGTGTCCAACGCCCTCTTTAGGCCCGTAGGCAGTGTCAGGATTCTTGCATCCTTAAGAGATATGCTTTGAGTTCCTTTTTGAATTCTGCTTTGTATGAGATATCTCTTAGGTGCTCTGGCAGCTTATCCCATTGTGCTTGTGCTGCTCTACTGTATTGACCTGTCGTTGAGTCGTTGTACATGTGTTTCTTTGATGACCGCCTAGTGTTGTAGTTATGAACAGCTGTGATTGGTCGGATATTGTTGTAGTGAAGGGGAAGGAAAGCCTTGAAGGCTGGGTAAATAAGGGAGTGTGCATCCATGCATACGCTGTACTTATACATGTTAAGTATGTTAAGTAAGCGTAGTTTGGCAAAAAGAGGCTTGGTAGGTGTTCTCCATGATTTGAGACATATCAGACGGACTATACGTTTTGGATGATAATGAGTGGATGTATAATGGTGTTGTAGTCATCAGATCCCCATATAGAGATACCATACATAAGTAGGGGGTATACATGTGCATAGTAAAGTTGGAGGAGGATGTGAGTGGGAAGTAGGCTGTTCACATAACGAAACATTTGGACGAATGGTTGAAGGCGGAATATAATAGATTGTATATGTTCACGGAAGGACAGGTTGCTTTGGATGATTGTACCTAATACTTTTACCTTTCGTTCTTGTTGGAGCCTCTTGCCGTCGATAGGCAAGTCGAGCTGCACCTTCTGTTCATGCTTGTGGAAGATAGTGTAGGTGGTTTTGGTGGGGTTGGGTACTAGGTTATGTCTGTAGAAATAGTGGACAAGGTTCGTTGTATCAGTTTGTGCTTGCTCTTGGAGTTGTTCTTTATTCTTAGCAGCAATGATAAGTGTGGTGTCATCTGCGTATGCAAAGACTGTCCCGTGTGTTAGTGAAAGTATAATATCATTGATGTATAGAATGAAGAGCGTTGTTGAGAGTGTGCTACCTTGCGGGATCCCATGTGTGATCTTGCGTGGATAAGAACGAGCATATTGGGTAAATACTGTTTGGTATCGTCTTGTGAGGTATGATTTAAAAAAGGTAGTGGTGTTATCGCTAAAATTTATATTATTGCGTAGTTTATGGATCAGTGTTTCATGATCTATAGTGTCATAGGCTTTCGATAGGTCAATAAATAGAGCAAGTACATACCTTCCTGGGCCTTTGAGGTTTTGGATGTGATTTAAGATGGTTTGTGTAGTGATTGTTGTGTTCGAGTGTGGTCGGAAGGCGTATTGAGTTCGGGAGAGGATGTCGTACCTGGTAAGGTGGGCCATCAGTTGCTTGTTGAGTATAGTGTCAAAGACCTTAGCAATAATCGGCAGTAGCGAGATAGGTCTGTAATTCTCAGGCAGCGTTCTATCTTTAGCTTTATATATTTCAATAACTTTAGTTATTTTTAGTGCATCAGGGTATTGGTTATGTTCTATAGCTTTATTAAAGAGCGTTGTTAATATCGGGGCAATGTACTTTGTAAGGTCTTGCATGCTGGTTTTATTTTGTTTATATCTTCTGCTTTGTTTCTGTTAATTGCTTTCAGTGTATCAACTACATCATCCTGCAAAATGCGTTTGAATGTAAAGGGAGGCAGTTTTCTCTGTGTTAGGTCTATTTCCTCTTCTCTGACTTTATGTTCTTGGGGGATTTGGGCACTGACCTTGGAGCCGACCGTCGTGTAGTGTCGGTTGAGTGCATTGGCAATACCTTTGGGGTCGGTGATTACCTTATCATCTACGCGGAGTTGGGTGGGCGAGGTCTTCAGACCTTGTGTCTGTGGGATCAGCTTTCTCAACGCATTCATACGTTTTTTTGGATCGTGACTTAGTTTTTCCATTAAGGTAGTCATGTATGCTTTCTTAGCTTTCTTAATCTCTCTATTAGTTTTATTTCTATGCTTATTATACTTAGTTCTATTACTTTTAACTGGGCATGCTATTTTTATTTCATACAGTTCTCTTTGTTTCTTAATCATAGCTCTAATTTCATTATTGCACCATGGTTTCCATTTTCGTTTCTTTACACGCTTTTCATACTTTTCTACCACTGCCTTAATAGCTGTATGTATTTTATTTATATAATTATTAGGAGTATCGTTATTTAGTTCTGGGTCAAGAACTTGCTTAAGTTCATAAATTATTTCTTCTGTTATTATTTCCTTCTTGTCTTCATATCTCTTATTACTTAGGATTTTATTATTATTTTTCTTATGTGTGATTGGGGTGTGAAAGATAGCATAGATGGGGTGGTGATCAGAGATGCATGTAGGTAAGACATCAGATGTGATATCGCAGTTGAGTGTCGTTAATATAACATCAAGCAATGTATGGCTCTTTGCTTTGCGGGTGGGATTTTTGATTGTGGTGAAGAGGTTGTTGATTGCAAGGAAGTCACATACCTGTTTTGTAGGGCGCAAGAGATCAAGGTTAAGGTCACCAACAATCGTGATGCTGGTGTGTGGGGAGGCAGAGAGGATACCTTGCATGTAGTTTTGGAGCTCTTGGAAGAAAGCGCAGTCGTAGGATTGTGAGAGTGGTCTTTTGTAGATATGGAATACGGTGTGGATTGGATTATTTTTATGTTCTGTGCTGTGTATCTGCATGATTACGCCAGAGGCTTTTGAGATTTTAGATTCAGAGATTGTGATGTGCATATCGTTTTTATAGTAGACCGACACATCTGTGGTATGATAGGATGTGTATGTTGGGATTGGGAAGTGAGTGTGTGGTGTACCTGGTGTTATTTTTGATTCCGTAAGTGATATAATGTCTGGGATGACGTGAGTGCAGTCAGGGTTGGATAGATGGTTAAGTAGGGTTTGGTGGCTTCCTGTTATACCACGGATAGTCGTATTATATATAGAGAAGTGTTTGTTTATCTTGGGGGGAAGAGATGTGGGTGTATGATTTGTGCTGGTGGGTGTGGTGCATTGTTGCAATTGGGTTGAGTCTGTTCTGGTAGGTGTTCCAGGGGTAGGAGGTTGGGCTGTAATAAGGAGCTCATGGCTTACTGCGGTGCCTCACTGGCAGGGAACGTCGAACTGGAACTAGACATGATTGTATTTCCTGACCGTTGGTCCTTGGGGAGGCAGATGAGTGGTCTGACTCACAGTTCTTGAAGTGGTTCTTCAAGTACCGAATATGAGTCAAGCGTTGGATCTTAAATCTGTTCTCACTCTCTCGTGGGCGTAGATATATCTCACCATCTGTGGTCCACACTGCTGCCACGAAATTTGGGTAGTCCTTCATGAGTTGCTTTGTGTGGTCAAGGAGTTTGCGTGTTTCAGGTGACAAGCTCTCTTTACACATGATGTGGTAATCTTTACCCGTGTAATTCTGCAAGCGTGGCGTGATTTGCGAGATTTGCTTGTGCTGGGGATGCGAAAACTACTACTACTACTACTACTACTACTACTACTACTACTACCACTACTACTACTACTACTAGGCTAGGCTAGGCTAAAAGGGTAACTGTTTTTTCTTATTCAGCCAACGGGAAAAACGATAAAAATAACCCGAATAATGATGCAGAGTTTGCAATCATAACCGCGTTAAATTTATGTTTTAACCCTACTACTACACACAGAAACACACATATACATACAAACACACACACACACACACACCTAGTACTACACCTACACATGCAAACACATACACACACACAACCACACGCACATACACATACAACAACAACAACAATACTACTACTACTAGTACTACTACACACAGAGACACACACACACACATAAACACACACACATACTGGCAATGGTGGTTACATAGTAATAGTGGTAGAGACTTTGGTAGTGAGTATTATATACAGACACAAACATAAGCAAACAAACAAACACATACACAGACATACACTCACGGAGAGAGACTGAGAGAGACATACTACTACTACTACTACTACTACTACTACTACTACTACTACTACTACTACTACTACTACTACTACTACTACGACGACGACGACGATGACGACGACTACTACTACTACTACTACTACTACTACTACTACTACTACTACTACTACTACTACTACTACTACTACTACCACTACTACTACTACGACTACTACTACTACTACTACTACTGCTACTACTACTCACTCACTACCAAAGTCTCTACCACTACTACATATGACCACTATTGTCAAAGTCTCTACCACTACAACTTTCTACGTAGTATATAAGCACTACACACACACACACACACACACTGCTACTACTACTTATTATGCTCTACTATTACTACTTAATATACTCCACTACTACTACTACTACTACTACTACTACTACTACTACTACTACTACTACTACTGCTACTACTACTACTACTACTACTACTACTACTACTACTGCTACCTTACTACTACTACCACTGCTACTACTGTATAACCACTATTGTCAAAGTCTGCCACTACTACTTTCTACGTACTAGATGATCACCACACAGACACAACACAACACAAACAAACACACACACAGACACTGGCGTGTGTGTGTGTGTGCATCCACTGTAGTGTGTTATGTATGTACCTACTGCGTGTGTTAGTGCACATGTCTATATGTATAGGTGTGTGTTTGTGTTTAAGTCTCTACCACTATTACTACTTTCTACGTACTGTATAACCACTACACAGACACAACACAGACAAACAAACACACACAGAGAGAGAGAGAGAGAGAGAGAGAGAGAGAGAGAGAGAGAGAGATACACGATACTACTACTACTACTACTACTACTACTACTACTACTACTACTACTACTATTATACACAGCAGTTACACAGTGGATACATACACAACACATACAGTGGACACATACACATACACACACACACAGCGGATGCATACACAAACACTAAGACACACTGAGATATACACACATCTCCTCCTTTCTACTCCTGCACCTTCTCCTTTCTCCTCTTGTGTGTGTTGTAGATGCAAGCACCTGGTCCACCTGGCGGTCCTGCGGTCATGCCCAGTGGGGCCATCAATTCCAAGGAGATGGCACAGTGGAACGAAGAGGAGGTTGCCCAGTGGTTGCGATCTCTGGGCACCGGCAAGGCGTGGGAACGTTACGCATCCAACTTCTTGGAGCAGGAAGTTGACGGTGGAACTCTGCGCTACTTATCGCGGGAGGCGCTTGCCAAGCAATACAGCGTGAAGGACTCACACGTCGAAGCAATCATCGGTGCGCGCGATCAGCTTGAAAGAAAGACGCCAGAGCCTTCTACGCCCGCTTCGCCGAAGCATACTCTTGCAGCTGTGCCGCTTACACAACAAGAAGTCGCCTCTCTCAAGAATTTATCTGAAGAAATCCGCAAGATCGAGCAGTTCTGCACTGCCTTTTCCAGAGTGGGACCCCAGCTCGATGCAGAAATGAAGCGACACGAAGACAAAATTACGAAAATCTTCGACGAGGCAAAAGAATTTACTATCGAATATCTTCGGCTAGTGGCTTCGAATGCTAAATCTCAGTATACAGAGAAACTGGGCAAAGTCAATGCGTACTACAATCGATTGGTGGCTGCCAAGAAGACCTGTGATGCAGCCATGGCTACTACCCACGACTTCGCCGATCTGACGCGTCGGGAGACCATAATCTGCAGTTCCTACAAACCTGAGAAATTCAAGCTCGATTGTCCTGATCAGCTGCTGTACATCCAGGGACCTAACCTTCGGAGACACCATCTTGGAGCGTTTTTAAAAATGGCAGGCGTCGACATAGTTCGTGCACAAAAGCACCCATACCCTTGGGGAATAATCAACCACGATCGTGACATTCAAGGTTGGATTTGCTGCAAGTGCGGAGATAAAAGTTTTCCATACTGTCGCCGTTTTGTTAATGAACTCCAACAATTCTTTGATTGAAGCGGTTGTGTTTCCTACAACTCTCTCTCTCTCTCTCTCTCTCTCTCTCTCTCTCTCTCTACTTATTTGTTCCTTTCTTTCTCATCCTGTTCCAATCTCACTCAGCGCCCCACCCCCCCCCCCTCCCTTCCTTGTTTGGCCTGCAGTCATCTAGATCTAAAGTCACATCATTTATTAAACAAGCAGTATTACTTTGAATATTAATAAGATATATGCGGCTATCTGTACCTGACGCCGACGAGAGTTTCGCACACCCGCGCGGCTCCTTCGGCAGCTGGACGTCAGCGGATGCGACCGTCTGGGTAACGCGGGTGTGGCTTTCCTAGCCGGCTTGGGCGCCCTAGTTTTAATATGTTCTCTACCTCGTTCGTGGGCACTAACTCAGAGTATCACTCTTCCCCACACTTGTCTGTTACACATCACTTTTCTGATATTCCCGGGAAACGGGGTAATTAATCACTACCAATTTTTTCTTTCGTTTGATAAGAAGGTTTTCTTAATATTAAAATGTTTACTAGTAAAACAATCATCCATCATAAATCAAGTTACTGTGGAATAGGAATTGATTCCGGATTCAGGAAGCATTGTATCGAATTTTGATCACTGTGACTTTTGACCGTCCGGACTCAAAGATGATGTAATGGACTAGTGTCCAGACCAGACTCATGAGCTCAAGGAATAGAGTTTATTGAGAATACAAAACTTATGATGACTCAAAGCTAACCTACACTTCGCACAACGAAGGGAAAGTCAGAATTTACTCCAAGTTCAAAGTGTCTAAAAAATTCAGGGAAGTTCCGTTGCTTCCCACCGACTAAGCACTTTAGTCACATGGCAAAAAGCAACTGTCCCCATGGGAAGTTCCCAGGGACCGGACGGTCAGCCTAAAAGCCTAAAACTGACCGAATTTCCGGGAAACTTTTCCCAGCTACTGATTGGCTACTACAATCCGCCGCTTGTTTTATATCAGGCTTTTGCTATAGAAGGCCGTACTACGTGACTGACGTGGCATGATAATCATGCCAGGAAGTATCATTGACTTGAGATTAACCGCAACCTAAATATCTCTCGCCGCCCCTTGTCAGTCTTAAAGCCTTGAGAATAGGAAATGAGCATTCTATCCTGACATTCAAAAGTGACCAAAATTTGTAGTAAAATTCAATACAATGCTTCCTAAAGCTCAGAAATCAAATCCTATTGTATTCCAACCGTAATTTGATTGTGTTCACTGATCATTCTAAATAAGAAACCTTCTTATAAATGAAAGAATTGGTAGTGATTAATTTATCATTTTCCCTGTAATATCAACTAACCATTATAGCGAAAAGTGATGTAGTCCGCAGTGGGTGTTACATAGCACCACTTCCCTCCTTTTGAGATCATGCTGAGCTGATCTCAAAACAACCTCTTCCTGTAATACCATCGGTGACTACATTGAGCAGCCCCGCAGTATTTCCATTCCAAAGGCTCAGAGCCTGTCCAATGTCAACCCGACATCGGCCGTTCTCTTACAGTAGAATGCTCATTTCCGGTGCTATTCAAGCCACGAGTCTTGGTGTTAAAAACGATGTAAATAAATACTCAACAATGCTTAAAAAAAACAGAGTGATAACTAAAGCCGGTGAGAGTCCCTGGGACGTCTCCCAGTTCCTCGCCAGAACCGCTCCACTTAGATATATACTTTACTGAAACAAAGATTGTGAGAACAAAGAGAGACTGCCAAAAGAAAATGTCTCCAGTCGGTCAAATTAAAATATGTAAGTTGGGGAGGGGGGGGGGAGGGGAAGGAAACGGGGTAGGATGCGTCGAATAATTAAAGATAAAGCCTCGAAAAACCTGTGCAGGAAATGAGTTTGGACAGGGAAAAGGAATGTAAGTGGACAGTAAGGGAATTTGGTATAGCTTAACTCCATGTAGGTCTGTGTTGATTGAGGGTTGTGGACCTTCGGTTGCGAGGGCTTCCTTGGCGAGAGGGTTAGCTATGGTCGGTTGGTGTGCTGTGTGAAGGGGGAGTGTGAGCAGAGCGGGAGTGGGACCTGGAGCCTCTTGGAGAGTGTAATCGATGTCGTTTGGAGTCATGTTGGTTGTGTTGTCGTCGTGAGAGATTCAAGGTGTGCCGCGTTTGCCTTGAGGAGGTAGAGCGAGTTTGGGGAACGGCTGTGGCCGACACGGCGGTAATAAGTACTGCGCCATACACGCCAAACAGCACGGTTGTTATACTGGACCGTCAAAGACTACCTCCCACCCCCCATATGCAAAGACTGTTCCAAGCGTGCCAAGTTTAAAGGGGTCGGTTTTTTACCGCTCACGCATATGAACGAAGAATCATACCAAGGCCGCGCGCGGGGGCTAGCCGCATCGCGTGTGTTGGATCGGAATTCCGTGTTCCCCCGCCCAAACAGATACAGGCTGGACGGCTTTGATGCAGGACGTAACGTTGTGATCGAGTTCTTGGGTAACTATTTTCAATGATGGCTGGCCGCCTGGCCACCCGCGGTATCATGAGCGATCGTTTGCTACAGGCAAGCCCGGTAGCCTAATGTACCACGCAACCATGAAGCGATTGTACGAGGTTAAAGAGTCTATGCCAGCAGGCGTTCGATTGTTTTATATCTGGGAGCACGAGTTTGCCAAGATAAGAAAGAAGCATTGCGAAGATATCCAAACGGTACTGCATGAGCTTGATTAATTTTTTTTCTTGTGGACCATAGTATAAAAAGTATGACAGAGTCAGAAAATTGCGGATGTGTTCCGTTGGCAGCGGAAGCCGCTGTACACGACCAATTTGAGTCCTACAAAAAGTGTCTGCGGAAACTTAGACACTTCCCTGCTGGCACACGGGCATCTTGGCTGGTTCGGTTCTGTGATGCTGGTCTTTTGACAAGGAAGCACCTCTCTGTTTCAAAGTGTCAGAGTAGCACCTGCCATGCGCACGCAGATGAACTGTCGGAAGAATGGGCCCTTTATGAAAAATGTCCGTTCAAGGGCCTGCACTTTGGCGGAGGGTACGTGCGCCGCAAAATGTTAAAAGCGTTCGAGAAAGCGGGGCTGCGCACAACCAAACCATCCCCGCGCAGGGACGAAGCGCAAGCTAGGGCCGGGCGAGCTCGCCGTACCAAGACTTACATGTCCAAGCATCCCGAGAAGAGAGCGATTTACATGCAGAGGTACTGGGAAAAGAAACTATCTTTGCAACAGCAGCCGTCGCCTTCTCCTCCTCCGCCTCCTGATCCATCGCAATCACCTACGCCCCGGCAGCAGCCGGCCAGTCTCCTGGAAAGCATCATCTTATTAAATTCCTTTGTGTAAAAACCCCACTCGGGCAGCGTGTTTTAAAAGCAACAGCCGGTCCGATTCACCGTGAGACACACGGGCAGTCTCGATCTGTTTCAAAAAAGGAGGGGGGCAGGCAGCAACAGCACAGAGAGAGAGAGGAGAGGGGAGCACATCGTTAAAGCAAATTCAAAAGACCAAGTAAAAAACAGCAAGCCCCAAAGCAACAAAAACACGAGCTCTTTTTTTTTCTCCATTTTTTTTGGGGCCACTTCCACCACTTTCCCTGATATCATGGGGGGATCCAGCCCCAAAAAATGACAGGCATCGGTGTCACTAAAAAGTCTCATCGAAGGAAAAAAGAAAGGTACTCTCTCTCTCTCTCTCTCACTCTCTCTCTCTCTCTCTCTCGCTCTCTCTCTCTCTCTCTCTTTATCTTTCGACCCTTTCTGATAGTACTTTATTCTCGGGGGAGGGGGTCTTTTTTTTCAAATGTGTTTTCTAATACCGTTTCGAAAGCCGTGAATCTTTGGGGCCTCTTCCCCCTATGATTCCAGGGGGGGTTATATTGGTGGATCCGGCCCCCAAAAAAATGCATGTAAAAATTTTTTTAATGGAAAAAAAAATTACACGACTCCTATTCCATTGTTCGTAAATTTGAGCTTCTTCTGACCGTTGTTGTTGTCCTCATCGAGCTTGCGTTTTTTGGAAGGAGGTTCAACCACAGCGTCTAAAACCGTTGCAAATGCTGCTGGTGGAATATTGTCGCTGTATTTGCCCTCGTATGCATTAGACAACATCGCGAGTTTGACGAGGTCTCTGTTCTGCTCAATGATATACATTTCTATTTTATCGCGGCCTTTGGTTCTCTTTTTTGTTTTCTTGGTCTTGACAGTCGAGCCAAAGTTGCTTTGTATTGCCTGGCGCAGTCCCTTGAGAGGGGCATGCGCGGGATCGTCGGCTAATTTTCCTGAAGTCGTATATGACCGTATCCTCGTCCCGCCCGCCCTGGCCGCTGCGCTGGTCAGCTCAATGATCTTGTCCCTGTTGCTAATCACGTCCTTCTTGATGAAAGAGACTTGGGCTGCACCGTCCGCGCTCAGCCCCGCATTCTGTATCCCAAGCACCTCGAATGCCTGTACTGTCTTAAGAGCAGCCATGTGCCACAGAGGGGTGTTAGCAGTGTTGATGTATTGTCTCTTCCGCAGCTTGTTCCTCTGATGCATCAAGATCTCCTCGTTCAGCAGGCCCTTCTTCAACACGGCCGCAATGTTGTACACGGGTTGCTTGTTCTCATCCCCTCCGTCTCCTCGGAACAGCTTGAGGGTATGGACCGAAGCAAGCTGGATTTTTTCATAGGCAGACGCCTCGTTGGCATCGGTCTTGGCCTTGAGGTCCTGGAGGCGCTGATGGAGCTCGTCGGGTGGGCAGTCCTTGAACGCGTCAAAGGCGTCCTTGAAAAGGCTCTCACGATCGGTCTTGGCCAGTTCCTTGTACTCCTTGAACTCTGCCTTTGTCTCGGCCGCTTCGTCCTGCTCGGCCTCTTCCATGATTAGCGGGAACTGATGGCGGCCGGCCTGCCGCTTGAACTCCTCCTCAAACTGCGCCAGCTTCTCGGCCCGTGCGTAGATGTGCAGTTCCGTGAACCAGTCCGGGGCCAGGAGCATCGAGCCGTCCTCGTCAAACGTCTCTTGGAACCGGATCATGCCTTGGTACTGCTGAATGTCAGTCTCGCGCTCGCGCAGGTCACGCTTGGCCCTTTCGAGGCGATGGCACAGCGTGTAGTTGACGTCGGCCTTCGTGGGCTTGGGCGGGTACAGAATGTCGACCCGCTCAACCTGCATTTCGCGGAAGCGCCCAACCATCTGCATGAGCTGGCGCGGACCACAACCGTTGCGACTAGAGGCGTCCACCAGCAACATGTGCCAATCCATCTCCACGCTGGCGCCCACGGTAATGACGCTGGTGAAGATCAAGACGTCTATCTCGGCCAAGAAGTTTTCAAGGTGTCGTTGACGTCGCCGTGGATCAGCTCTGTCTTGAGGTCGGGCCGCTCCTTCTTGATGAGCTGGGCCCAGGCCTCGGCGCAGGCCTTGGTCGCGCAAGCAATGGCCGTCTTCTCGCCTGCCTTGGCCTCCTCCTTGACCTTGTCAATCAGATGCTTGCGATCTCTCGTTACATAGAACTTGCGTTTGGTTGGATTCTGTGTGTAGCGCTCGACCCGGATTGCGATCGGAGAAGTTGCAATGTGCTGCAGCAGCGCGGGTACTGTACCGTCGGATTCGAGGTCCGCGTCCAGCGCCACCACCTTGACGCCCGGCCGGCTGAGCAAGGCGTAAAAGTAGCGCGCATTGCGACCCAAGAACTTGCCGTTTGTCTCGCTGGAGAGCATCTGGTCAACGATGGCGTTGTGGTTGCACACAACTTGTCTTTCGATCTGCGGATGCTTAAACAGGGGATGCCGGGTATTATCCTGGATAGCATCAACACAACCTGCACACTGCAGCTGGCCAGGAAGAAGAAGGTAGGCACCAGTCTCAAGCTGGAGCAGTTGTACAGAGACTTGGTACCGCCCGCGGAACGAGAGGCTCTCAAGGCCCATGATGCGCTGAGTGATGCCAAGATGGCGCTGTCGATCTACGAACGACTAAACCAGCCACACCGTCGCATGTGGGTTATGTGCCAATGTAGTGAGACTTTTTTCATATGCGAGTGCGAGATTATCGAGAGGAAAGTTCATCACTGTGACTGCCAGTCGAAGTACGTCTGTCGGGACTGTGGGACCGAGATGTGCACTGATTGCGGTGCTGCCTGGGTGATGCATATATGCGGGCATGAATGCACGGGGAGATGTACCTTTAAGATTGACGATGCTGGTGATCCTCCACGCATCCCATTCCGACGAAGCCTCCCGTCAAACGAGTGGCGATGCCACCGAGCGCTCACTAAAGATCTTGGATGCGCTTAAAATCATCAAAAAACATGAAGTACAAGTGTCTGAGACCGGGCTGCGAAACGTAGTCGCTGCCACGTCGCTCGCTACTGTAGCAGTCGCTGCCAGCAAAAGCACTGGTCCGAACATCGAGAAGTCTGCTCAGAGAGGCAAGGCAAACACGTCCTGGCCAATTTCCCTCGCGAGCTGTTGCGGGCGGCGGACCCGGCGGGCGCCATCTGTGACTGGGTGCCCGACACAGTCAACGGCCCTTTGCGGCAAGAAATTGTCGTGCTGTCACCTGCACAACTCGCAGACACTCGCACTTGATGTTGAGACCGGCCCTGAGAAAAGCCTGACGACCGTAACTAGAACGAAGGTTTAATTAAAAGAAGACTTGAAAGCTCGTTCCACTTACACTGCCGGATACCGGTCATGTATAGAAATACTAAGTCATTCAGCTTCTCTAAAGCATGACGGTCGTGAACCGCGCCGGTAGCAAAGATATCGTCCTTGAGCGATGATGGTAATAATGTTCGTGCATGGGGCAGTAATGTCCGTAGGTCTGTTGGGCATGCGTGCCGTAGCCGGTCGTGTAGTTGCTTGATCGCTGGATCAGGGCGGCCACTTAAATAAGCTTCGAGCTTGTCCAGCACAAAGTCGCGATGGAGACCGAAGCGCACAACCAGTTCGGCCGTATACAACTGGCGGTGCTTGAACAGGTCGAGCAACCTGTGTTTTTTGAGCTGCAGCTTCAGGCCGGGCGTGTCTTGGTGGGAGTTGACCAGCCGCCTGATCTCGGCCGCGCGTTCACTGTCAATGTCCTTTGCTGACAGCAGCTCGTGTGCCTGTTCCAGGCCGTCCTGGTTGACTGCAGTTCGGGCGCGCCGGTTGCTCGCGACATCCACCACTACATTTAAGCCGTTTTCGAATAGGAGCTTGAGCAAGCTGCCGGCATAGTCATTGTAAAACGAGGCCTGCCGGGCCTTGAACAGCGACGCGAGGTCGGTGCCAGCTGGCGACTGCTTGCGCAAACTCGGCTTGGCCGGCGCGATGTTGACCAGGCACAAGTCAATCAATCTAGCTTTCCGTGCCCTCATCATGCCCTGCAGTGCCGCCGCGGGGTCCGTCGTGGAGTCGACGAGCGCCACATTAACGCAGTGAACCTGGCCGCCTCTAGCGAGACACCCGACTCAACCGTGGGTGAGGCCAGAACATGTCGTAGCTGGCCGCTGTCCACGAGTTTGTCAATCTCGCTCAGTGCATCTTTTTCGGTCGAGCTAGTCTCGCGTGTCAGGAATAAGGTTTGGTCACCACGCAATGGTTGCAGCGCGCCCAAGAAATTGGCAAAGGTATACTGGACATGGCCGCCAGCGTGGCGCTGGCGGATGTTTCGTGACCATTCTGCCAAGTTGGTCGTGACCATGACGCGGGGTTGCAATTCAAGCGGCGCCACGTAGCTAGACCAAACCAGATGGGGCCTTGGCGCGCATCGACGCCACTGCCTGACCGTCTCCAAAGTCATGGACGATGCGTTGGCGTCGGCCGCGACGACAACCTTGCAGCGTCGGCAGAGGCCGCGCAGTTGAGCAAGCACGCGGGTGGACCACTGGTTGAGGGTCTTGTTGTTGAAAATTTCAGTGAAGAGTGATTCGCTCTCGTCGAGCACCAGGATATCGGGGTAATGCCCGCGTAGCTTATAGAGCGAGTGGATGGTCACGACGAGGCGGTCGGGCGGGCTGCTCCAGTCTTTGAGGTCGCGGTAGTTCCGGAAGCCGAGGTATTGAAACCGTTTGACGAGGTCGTTTACCAAGAGGACACGGGTAGATAAGATCCAGCAGCTAGTGCCGGGCGGCAGCTGTTGGGCAATAACGGTTGTTTTACCGCTTCCGGTAGGCGTCCTGAGCACGACTGTGCGGGCACCGGTGGGTATGGCTTGCTCGGGGTCGAGGTATCTATCGTCACAGACATAGCTGGTCTCACCGGGCTGCAGGTCCCAGCCACTGAATGGTTCGAGTTCAAGGTGGATGTAAAAGTCGCTGCCGCTTTTCTTACACCACTGCCGCGCACACCACCGACCCTCGCGCTGATACACGTCGTACGAGAGGCCACTGCAGCGAGCGGGCGCGTGAACACGGCAGGGTTCACCGAGGCCACCGAGAACACGCCCGCCTTCCGCTTGCTTGAGCAGGCCGGCGTCGACCTCCAGAAACGCAGCTAACTTGTCCATATTTTTAAAATATGCACAAAGTGTCAGAAGATTTTATTTTTTCATTTTCTTGATAAAGAACGAATCGATGCCTTTGGTAAAGCCAGCCGACCGCGGCGCTAGTTTCTCTATGTATGAATCTATCAGTTGCCCACAGTCGCCGCCCACGAGCGACAGTAGTGACACCAAGCTCGGCTTGCTTGATCGGACATACGCGGCTAGATCGAGTTTGTTCACGTTTCCCTTGTCCGCTGCTAACACTTGTCTAAATTTCTTGGTTTGCTTGATCGAGCCAGTGTTTTGCATAATGTAGCGCAAGCGGTCGCCGGGCAGCGGAGGCGGTTTCATTTGCAGGGATACAATGACGGCCACGCTCGTTTCTGCATTTTTGTACGTGTCACCGAGAGTTGTGGTCAACACAAAGTGCTCGTAACACAGTAAGCTGGCTGGCCCCATGATCTTGTCTAGGCTGGTCTTGATAACAGACATGCACAGCGATGTCGGCTCTCTGGCAAGCATCATTTTGAGCAGCTCGGAATAGAGCTTGTCAAAATACGGCGCCCCGTCACGGCGAGCTGAGCGCATTCCTTTGACTAGCAAACTCTTGCTATTTTCAGAAGGAGAGCCAAAGGCCCATCCGCTATACATTTTCTTGCTAGAGATTAGGAAAGGCTCGATTGTCTTTTCCACCTCGAGTGACATTGGAGAAGGTAGCTGGCCATTCACCGCACGTGCTACCTTCTTCCCCAATGCAAACAATTCTTCACGCGACGATGGCTTGGGGGTAAAGTGACAAAACAAACTGTCAGTGTCGGTGAAAACGACCGATAGGCCCGGCAAGGAACTCTCTGCGATTTCGATCGCTTTTTTGATTGTCTGTTGTCCGAGTGTAGTGATTGCTTCAGCCACCACCACCATCCCGTATATCGAACTCTTTAGACCGAAGAAGCCGTAAGCCGCGTTTGCGCATACTTTTTCGGCCATCTGGCGCGCGTTCAGCACAGTGCGCTCGAGCTCGGACGTCGCCACCTTCATCTGGTGCTTGGTTCTCCTTCGCGCATCGAGCAAGTTTTTGACAATCGTAGGTACTAGTCCAGGCACATCTTGGCGGAAACAGGCCCTCCGACCGCTTGGTAGGGCGAGGTCGAGATAGCGACCGGCAGGGTCGCGTGGTTGCCCAGGCTTCACGATGGTAGAACTACAAACGTTGTGAGCGATCATGATCGATGGATAGAGTGAGGCAAAGTCCAGTGTCAACACGTGATCGATGAGCCCCGTTACTTTTGGCTGCATGACAAACGCCCCTACATATGTTTCGTCCCCTTGTAAGCGGTCGCCATCCTTTGCGCGCGCCATCACCATCCCACGGGCTTTGGCTTTGGCGTAGAAATGGCCCAAGACGCGAAAAGAGACGCCACGAGTGTGAAGGTCCTGGCGGAATACGTGTGTTATCTCCGCGAGTGCATTATCGGCCGCCTCAACACCGAGCTTGTCGTATAGGCTAAGCACCAACTCACAGTCGTGCAGACAATACTCAACTACTGCCGACAGCTGGTCCCGTTCGTAGAGTAAAAACATGTCTTTGATTTCAAGCCCCGTCTTGCCTTGATTTTTCAAGATTTCGCGAGCAACTGTGTCTAAGCGGTAATCGCGGAATTTGAACTGACTCTGTTTCACGTAAGCAAAAAGGTCCAAGTCTATTCTACCCGGGACGTGTCGCCACCGAAGAGGGCGCCGGTCGGAGACTGTGCACTTGTAGCCAGGGATGCGCGAGAGATAGCCAAAGCGTCTTCCACCGCGAACAGAAAGGTAATGCTCGTCAAAGTTATGACCATTGTACGAGAGCAATATGTCGGGGTCGTTGGTCTGGACGAAACTTTGCCATTGTAAAAGTAGGTCTTGTTCGTCTTTACACTCGATCGCAAAATCCGTCTCGCGCTCGCACTTGTTCAAGTGGAAAACAGCCTTCCTAACAGTCCCGTCGCGCCCACGAAAGACCGAGCCAATACAGATAACTATATATATTTATTATTATTGTTATTACTATTTATTATTATTATTATTATTATTATTATTATTATTATTATTATTATTATTATTATTATTATTATTATTATTATTATTATTATTATTATTATTATTATTATTATTATTATTATTATTATTATTATTATTATTATTATTATTATTATTATTATTATTATTATTATTATCATTATTATTATTAGGACCCAGCGGACACCAGATTGTTATGGGTGGGGTTTCGAGGCAGCTCTAGCAACCGCGCTTGGTGTATGCACTTGCACATTCGGTGACGTCTTGCAAGAGGTTGCTGGGACTGCGGAATAACCTCGGCTTAGTGCAGTCTTGCCCTCAGGAGCTCCATCGGTGGCCCCGATCATCAGGCGAGAGACTGACACGGGGGGGTGGAGGACCTCGAACAAGGGTATTGGAGGCTTATGTCCGTTGAGGATATGCCATTAGCTGCATCA
>WBZZ01001580.1:95000-115000 GCA_019918135.1 Paulinella micropora
TGATGAAGAGGAAGAAGATGCTGACCCCATCCCCGCCCCCGCCCCCGCCCCTGGCCCTAGCCCTGGCCCCGTCGCCCCTGTCGTCATCGCACCAGACCCGACCAAATGGGCATCCCTGAACAATTTAGCAAACGAGGGAAAGTTATTCGTGAAAGTTTCGGCAGACTTTCTCGTTTCGTTCTTTTTCTATCTATGATGGAATATCCAAACCTACATACCAACAATTCTTTCTCGTTTCTGCTGGGAGTGGCAATGGAGAGGAAATTATGGTGTTTCCGTCTCTTACCTCTATCCAAAAGTGTTATAAAAAAACACTGACCAAAATCAATTTCATCGTTCCAATCTTGGGTAATTTTTCTTACAAATCTAGTATTACTTTTGCTTTTCTTTCTCTTTTGCTTGTAATTATGTTCTCTGGCTGTATGTCTTCACGGTTTAATAATTTCTTAGTTTTCTTTTGTTTTGTTAAATCTTGAACTTGCTCGTTAATTTGCTTTTCATCATCGACTGGCTTTTCAAACTTAGTCTTTAATAACTCCCGGGGGCTGACTAGTTCTTTATTAGATAGCACAATCTTAAATCCATTTCTACCCAAAACCGTATATATCTGTTTTGACCAAGTTCGTCCGCCTTTTGAAAATAGATTTCGTTGAACTTCCCGTTTTACCTTATCGCCCGGTTCAAATTCGTTAATACTTTCATCTCTTTCAATTTTTTGTTTATTAGTAGCTTTTCCGTTCAATACATCAATTGGTCTAGCTTTGATTGTTGGATGAAAACGATTATTGTAAGCTTTTACCATATCATCAATGTATGAGACCCAGTCAAAGTCCCATTAGTTTCAAATAGTATGTCAAACCACCTTCTAATAGTTCTAATGACTCTATCAACTATTGCGAGTGCTTTGTGGTCTCCTACTTCAACTGTTCTGTGTTCAATGTTATGTTCATCAAAATATTTATTAACTGCTCCTTTGTATTCTCCTCCGCTATCTGTTGTAATGATTTCTGGGATATATGGAATAGATTTTAAACCAGTATATACTTCATTCGCAGTTTTATTTTTCAGCGGTCTAACTTCTAAAAATCTACTATTAGTGTCAATCCAAACCAACATAAAGGCATATGTTTTATTACCTGGTTTATCTTTTAACTTAGACATATCCGCCAAATCTACAAACACTTGTTTCAATGGTTTATCAGCCCATATCGTATTCCATTTCTTACTTTGTTTTTTCTAATAATGTAGTTCTAATGCCTGTTGCTCTTTCAGTTCTTGTAATTCGTCGTCCATCGCCTCCTAATACTTAATGACACCTAATGCTTTATCCTTATATATTGCTCTTTCTTTTTTTTCTAATAATTGGAACAAAACTCATACATATAAAACCAATCAAAACTATCATCAATGGCGGTAATCTGTCGGTTCGCTAAACACAGTGTTAATCCACACACATAGCAACTAGTGAAGTCATACATACGATGATTATATAGGTAGTCCATAATGTGTAAGCGAACATCTAATGGTAGGTTTTTTATCTGGTTCATATATATTAAAACTTTAAAAATATCTTTGAAACATCATTGTTTTCTTTTTTTGACTTCTCTGGTTGTCCCGCATAAACATTGACATTAACACGGCCGGTCTTCTTCCCTCCCTTCTTAGGCTGTTCTTCCTCACTTTCGCTGTCCTCGCTTTCTTCTTCCACTTTCTTTTTTGCCACTTTCTTTTGGGGTTTCTTTTGCTTAGTCTTAATCTTCATCTTGGATATTTTATCCACAATTAGGTCAAGCATATCTTGTTCAACCTCTTCATCCGAACTGCTCTCCTCACTTTTTTCGCCGTCTTTTCCATCAATCATATCCTTCGCCAACTGCTTCTTAGTAATGTGGTCCATCTTTTCATCATTGGTCATTTCTTTCGCATTCTTCGCCTCTTCCTCCGCTAGTAATTCCCTCGCCCTCTCAATCTTTCTCTGCTTAGCTTTTTCCTTTCGCCTCGCATTAGCAATTTTAAGATTTTCTACCGAAGATTTACCCTGCATACTGTCTACGACCGTAGGTTGGTAATTGTTTGCTATGGGTTGGTATATTTTCCTAGATATAATATTTTAATTAAGATAATATATACGAATATGCCAGGTTCTTCCTATAAGTCGCTCTTAGGATTGTCAGAAATCGCGACAGACAGCCTATCAATCGCAAATCTTGATTTAACGAACACAAACATAGTGGGCTTAAATACAGACAGGATACCAGAAGATGCCGACCCAGTAAATCTTTATTACACTGACGGCCGATTTGATACACGACTAGCTACCAAATCAACAACAGACATAAAAGAAGGAAAAAAATTATACTATACAGAGCAACGAGTAAGGGACAACGACGAGGTTAAAGCCTCAACTCAACACCGCTCTAATACAAGTAATCCGCACCAAACCAGTCTATACAATCTCATAGACACAAACATATCCGCACCAACTGTCGGGCAATACTTAACATATAATGATGTAGATGGTAAATGGAGAAATACAACTATTGGTTCAATTGATACACTCACAGATGTAGTCATTACAGCACCAATCGCAATGAATAGTTATCTAACATATAACTCAATAAACTGGGTAAATAAAACATTTCCGATAAATGTTGATGAATTCGGCAATATTAGTATGGGAGGTAATTAGAACATAACAGGATTTACTAAATACGAAAGATGTTGATACTTGGATATCAGAGCACGAAGACAATAATGATAAAGTGTCAGCAGACGGCTCAATTAATACACACAGCGATGTGGTAATAACAACACCAGCCGATAACCAACTGCTCATGTATAACACAGGACAATGGAGAAACACAAACTCACCTTTTCTTAGATTGGATGGTCTCGCTATGATGTTTGGAGATTTAAATATGGGAGGTTTTAATGTAGCAAATGTTGGTAATGTTGATGGTATTGATGTTTCGGCTCTTGATAGTGCTGTGGTTAAACTAACAAGAGACCAAACCATAACAGGGAACAAAATATTTACTACTTATTTGGGTATAAAAGATTTAAATCCATTAAATACAGGTAAGTTATTCTTTAACTATAATAATAATACGGGTTCTATTTATTCGTCGGAGGTAGGTGGAGCAACGGGCTATCCATTATCTATCGTCGGTTCGTCCATAACCCTTGCTTCTACCACGGGGAGTGGGATAACATTAACTGGCAATGTTTTAAATTTTAACAGCACAACAGCAATCAGCGGACTTCCAGCACCATTCATACCGATACGAAACTGGCAAAGGACGGCACAACGGCTATGACGGGCAGTTTCAATATGGGCGGTTTTGCTATTACAAATGTTGGTAATGTTGATGGTATTGATGTTTCTGCTCTTGATACCGCAGTCGTTAAACTAACGGGAGACCAAACCATAGCGGGAGTCAAAACATTTAGCAGTGAAATCAAAGCAAATGCGGGTATAACAACAACAACATTAACAACAAGCGACAATGTGGTGGTAGGAGCAGGCAAAAGTGTTTTTATTGATAGAAAAGCACTCTCCAACAATAAATAAGTCTTATGGGACGGAGGAACACCATCAATAACTGCGTTTTTTGGATTTGGTATCGCTAGTCAAACTTTGGTTTATAATGTTAATGCTTCAACTGATAGTCATATATTTTGCTATGGCGGGACAAACGAATTATTCAGGATTAACAATGGCGAGGTTAAGGCTTCAAAGGTAATAACCGCAAGTGCGGGAGTATCAACAACCACATTAACGGCGAGTGGGGCGATAACAGCGAATGGCGGACTAAATATGGGAAGCCAGAGTATAACAAATGCAAATCTGGTTGATGGCGTGGATGTTTCCGTCCTTGATACTTCGGCAGTTAAAACAACAGGAAACCAAACCATAGCAGGAATTAAGACATTTAGCAGTGCCCTTGAAATAACTGGAAATTCAACGAACGCAACAACAAAAGGAACATTCGTGGTTTTTAACTCCACAGCCAATATAGAAACTATCGGATGCCTTGATATGGGCACGGGCGTAAATTATAACTTTGAAATAAATGCGAAAAAAATAAGTTTCATTATTGATGGGGTAATTGTCGGTTGGGTAAATGTTTCGGGGCTAGATTGTAATAGTAGCAAAATAGCCAACCTTGGAACTCCGACATTAGCGACGGACGGAGCGACAAAAGGGTATGCGGACACATTGGACGGGCAAAATGTAAAACTAACAGGAGACCAAACAATAACAGGAATTAAAACATTCAATGGAACGAGAACAGAGATAAACTATCTAACTCTAACAAACACTGCGGATTTTAATAATGTGGATATCACTAATGGCGGAAATATAACATATAATGGGGCGAGGATATTAAACCAAAATGGAGGAGATATATTCTTTTCACAGACAACGGGTGATTGGCAGTCTTTCTTATATACTTTAAATACTGATTCAAGTGGAACCGCGAACCAACGAGGCTACCTATTTACTAATGTAGCATTTGATGTAAAAGGGGCGGGGCTTTATATTTCAAAACTTTTGGATAATAAAAGTGCTTCATCTGACATTGTCCGTTTTAACAATGCTGGTGGTATGAGGTTTTATGGGGCTTTGGATATGAACTCAAACAACATAACAAGTGCTGGAACAATAACGGGAACTACATTAACGGCAACTGCTGGTATGACTACAACAACTTTAACAACGAGCGACAAAGTAACCACGGCATCAGGTAAGCCAATAATCATAGGTAATACAACAAAAGGAGCAGCACAACTGGTGGTTTAGAATTATATGGAACAGCGAGCGACCCCGCGGGGCCACATATACAGGCAATAACGACGGCTAACATCCATCCAGTTTTTCAAATGTGGAATTATGCTCATAATGATATTAATTTAGGTTTTGATGCTTATGTGTCGGGAGGGGTATGGAAATCATCTTCTGCGACATCTAACTTTGTGATACAAAAAGACACTAATCTTCTTTTCTATTATAAATCAGGAGTGACGGTGGGGAATACTGTATCGTTTAATGTCGCAATGGACATTAGTAGCACAACGGGCTTATTAACAGCAAATGCGGGGATATCAACAACGACATTAACAACGAGCGACAACATAGTAGTAGGTGCTGGCAAAAAAATATTTGTAGATAGAAGTGCGTTGGCAAATAATAAACTGGTCTTATGGGATGGAGGAACAGGTTCCACAACTGCTTTTCTTGGTTTTGGTATTACTAACAATGCATTGATTTATAATGTTAATACCGACGATAGCCACGTATTTTATCATAGTGCGGCGACAGAATTATTTAGAATCAACAACACAGCAATTACCGCTTCAAAGTCAATAATTCTTCCAGTAGCTTCCAGTGGTTCTTTAACAATAAGACAAAGACCAAGTCCGAATACTATGGATGCACAACTATTTTTTAAATCGGGAGGATATACGAATTATGGCATAATTGTTTCTACAACTGGTTTGCTTCACGCTTGGACTACTTCAAACTCTTCAAGCGAGCCGTCTGGCACTTATAGTTATATTCCTCTAAATGGTGATTGGACAAACTCCTCGGACAGGAGATTAAAAGCAGATATTAAGACATTAGACTGCGGTGATTGTTGCGAGAAACTAATGAAAATAAATTGTTGTTCATATTATTTGAAATCAGACGAAAAGAAAGAAAAAAAAGAACCACGGATTTATTGCGGACGAAGTAAAAAAGATTTTTCCAGAATTTCTATCTGAAAGCGGAATAAAAGCGGATGATGGAAATGGCTACCTTGAAGGCATAACATATACGGAGTTTATACCGATATTGGTTAGTGCTTTTCAACATTTATCGGAAAAAGTGATTAATTTAGAAAAAGAAAATAAAACTTTACTTAATATATTACAAGACCAAGCAAACCAATTAGCAGAAATTAGAGCGGAAGTATTTACCAATGCCCCCTAGATTACACCCACCACCGCCAATTATAGAGACGGAAGACCTCACACCCGAATTAAAAAACCGTGTGCTAGATGTTCAAATTAAGCAGGAAGAAAAAAAAATAGACCACGAATACGAGGACAGCTGGGATTGCTGTTTGACTAAGCGAAAAACCGACAGCAGACTTATTAAGTATCTGTTTCAAATGGGTATCATTATCGCCATCATCACCCTTTGTATCGTGAGGCTGTCTGAAAAGAACTTGCCGTGCGAGGTAGCCAACACTTATGTGGGTATTTTAACACTATTGATTGGGATATGCCTTCCTTCTCCATCTTCAAGTAAGAAATGAACATTCATATAGTTGAGTTTTATACCAAGAGCTATCACCAGCACAGATTAGCGGAATAGCTTCATCAAAACTAACACACCAATCGCTCATCGGCTTATACACACATTTAAATTTGTTTCTATTCCTTTTTGAATACACCACACACAACTTTCATTGTTTTTATCGCTAACCCGTGAATAGAAATCACAGGCGGTCCGAGCAGAAATATTAATTAATAAAAAGTTTATAAATGTAAATATAGAGGGCGTCGTAATGGCAGACTATAAATACCAGAAGATTATTTTTCTGAGTAATGATTTTGTTGGCGGTAGCAAGACATTTGACAAAAACATTCAAATGAACTTTACACCAACCAGGATGAATGTTAAGTTTATCCACTGTATGAATGACTCTTCTGAGACGAAAACGAAAATCCTTTATATGGACCGCATCGGCATTATTGGCACATTCGCCGACAGCACCACGGCAAACATTTCAAATCTCGGTTATAATCTTGGAAATATCGGCTGGACCGACGGGCAGTATTCGTTTAGGGTATTGAAAACAGACAGCGGAAATATTGAGACCGACCAACTAGCTGGAAGAATTGTTATTTGTTTAGAATTTCTGGCATAGGGGCCTGCTGCCCCTATATATGCTCAACGAGTTGAGCTTTTTGCTCGCAAAAACCCCGCAGGTAAAATAAAAAATATATTTTAGAATATATAAAAGTATTTGGAGGTGCTATGGAAAAAATTAACGATATACGAGTTAGACCAGTCAGACAAAACGGAGATGGAGACAAGTTGGCAAAAGGATATAAGTTATTTGATGAACCGTATGCCAATATTTTTCTTTTAGCGCGCAAGAAGAGCGGTAAGACAACGGCACTGTTTGAAATCCTGAAACGAACGACTGACAAAAGACCCGTATTGTTATTATTGCCAGCACGATACACAAGGACCACATTTACAAAGAAATGGTTAAGCACTTCAAGAAGAAGGGTAATCCAATGGCTATATACACATACTTGAAAACTGACGGATACAGCGTGATTGATTACGAGTTAGACAAGCTAAATAAGCCAGACGAGGAGCAAGAAGAAGGCGAGATTGTTCAAAACGAGAAAGAAGAACCGAAGCCAAAGTTTCTTTATTTTGGAAAAGAGGAAAAGAAGAAGCAGGAGGGAGGCGAAAAACCACCGAGACCGAGCAAATACATCACACCAGAAGTTGTTTTCGTGTTAGATGATTTGGGTAGTGGGCTACGTGATAAGTCAGTAAGCGACCTGTTGAAAAAAAATAGACACTACAAGTCAAAGGTGATTATGAGCTCGCAATACCTAAACGACCTGAAACCTGAGGCTATTAAACAGCTGGACTATCTTCTTATTTTTCCAGGTCAGAGTGTGGATAAGATTGAACTCGTGTATAAGCACCTGGACCTCGGCTATGACCTTGAATACTTCATTGAAAAATATCATGAGGCTACCAAAGAACGGTTTAACTTTTTGTATGTGGATGCTGTGTCTGACGAACTGAGGCGGAATTTTAACAAAAGGTTTTTGTAATATTATTATTTATTTTTTTTCGTATATTATAATGGTCGTAAAAACAACAAGGGTTGAAGTCGTTCCAACGGTCGGAAAAATAACAAGAAATTCAAGCACAATGGCGGGCGGAAAAAAGAAAACTGGACGAAAAAAAGGGCAACAGGGTGGAAAAGTAAATTGGAAGAAAGTCGGACAAGCGATATTGGATGCTAATAGGTTTATCAAGAAAAATCAATTGATTTCAAGAGGAGCTACTTTTCTGAGCGATGTTGGTGTTCCTTATGCGGACCGTGTAGCGAAGGCGGCGGCCAAACAAGGATACGGCAAGCAATGAGGCCGTGGGGCACTTAAATTTTAAACCCCAGATAATAAAAAACTAAACTTTCTATTATTTTTTTTTACTAACAATATATACAATATGAAGACCAGAAAAAAACCTAAACAAAGACCGCCGAGGATATACAGAACGAAAGATGGTCGGCCATATATCAAAGTAAAAGGCAAACGAGCATATCTAAACTTTGGAAAGAAAACAAATGACTTATCAACACTTCAAATCGTTAAGCTGTTTATGAAATACTTGAACAAACCAAAAGCAAAGAAACCGTGGCCGACACATAAAGACAAGAAAAAAGTTCAAAGCTTGTCGGAGATTGAACAGAACACGAGAACCGCAATTCAAGACCACTTAGACAAACTTAAACAAGAAAAGTATGACCTCATTGAAGCCATAGAGAAAAAAGAAAAGTCGGCACGGGATGACCTACAAGAGGATAAGAAAAGGCAGGAAAGAAAAGACCTCGTCGATGCTAAGGAAAGACAGGAAGAAATAGATAGGGAAATGAAAAAGGAACAACGACTTATCCAGGAACTAAATGCCGAACGACGACATAGACAGGGTTTATTAATGGCACCAGTAGCACCGCCTATGATACCACCACCTCCGCCAGGACGACCACCAAAAAGACGGAGAGGAGTTGTTGTAAAGGATGCGGAAGAAGAGGAGAAACACAAGCAAACTAAAAAGGAAAAATTAATTGATGGTATGTTCGCAGAGCCGATAAGAAAGAAACGGAATAAAGCAGGAAAAACTAGTAATGAAATGATGGTTAAAAAACTACGATTTATTGGCCACACTATCCCCGATATTAAACCATCAAGAGGAAAAATAAACTATTCCGAAATGTTGAAAAAATGGCTATATACCAGTCCTATTATAAACGAGGGAATGATGTCGCCCGACCAGGCTTGGGCAACGTTTGATTTATGGGCAGAAGGTGCCGTTCAAAAAAGAAAAGATGAAGTAGATAGAGAAGCAAAAGGAGAAGAAAAAGACGAAAAAAAAGAAGAACAAGAAAATCAACCAGTCATACAAGAGCCTGAGGAAAGTGGTAATGATGAAGATTTGGTAAGTGAAACGGAGGACCCTGGCGAACAGTCTGGAATAAGCAAAGGGCTAATGACGAATGAAATAGATGACATAATGAAAAAACATAATTGGTATTTAGGCACGATAGCCAGCGACCAAATCAACAAGCTAAAACCAGAAAAAAGAAAGAAGTATGGTTTTATTATGAACACACAAAAAAGTTCGCAACCAGGACAACATTGGATGGCTGTTTATTGCTCATTAAACGGCGATAGAAGTATAGAGATATATGACCCGCTAGCCGAATATCAACCGACGGAAGAATTTCAACAGCAAATGAAACAACTTGTTGAAAAAAGTAAGCCAGATAGTTATTTATTAATGAAAGTTAATCAAGTTAAACAACAATCAAACACCTCAGACACTTGCGGTTGGCATAGTATGAGATTTCTTTTAGAGCGTGCGAAAGGAACCCGTTTTAAATTCGCTAGCGGATATACAGACTTAAAAGAAAAAGAAGCGGAGGAGTTGAAAGCACAGAACGGGTATGGCTTTAACACATTTATTTAGTAGGGGCCTGCTCCCCCTGCGACCCCGCCAGTAAAATAAAAATATATTTTAGAATATATAATATACTTGGAGGTGCGGAGGCGAAGTCTCTGCGATGGAATATAAAGGTGGCAGGAGTAGCGGTATCTATTACATAAACAGTAAAAATAGGATAAACGGCACGGATAGCGACTTTACACACTCTTTGGATTTAAGAGGATTGGACAACCCAACACATTGTAAAATTTTACATATCTATGTGCCGAAATCGTATTACTCTGTGGCAAGTCATTACAACACTTTTATTCTTAGTGAGAATGGCAACGAGGCGGTCATTACGATACCCGAGGGCAACTACACAATGAACAACTTAAAAAATAAGCTTGCCGAGGTGCTAACCGCAGAAAGCCCCAACGATTACACATATACAATAACAAGCAACAACACCAACACAGAACCCGAAGACGGCAAGCTATTATTTACTGTGGCAGACAATCCCATTAACATCCAACCGCGGTTTGTATTTGACGACGAAACAAGGGTCCACGAAATGATGGGGTTTGAGCGGTCTTCTACTTAATTCTTCGCTAATAATACACTGAGGTCGCCAAATGTCATAATCTTGACTGGCGAAAAAACATTGTATCTACAAAGCGACCTCGTTGGGGAAGGTGATAATCACGTGCTCCAAGAAATATACACCGGTCATATATGATGGCTCTGGAAGCGAATACGGTAAAAGACTGTCCGCCAATTCAAACAATGTATTTAGGTTTTACTTAACTGACGAAAACGACCAACCAATAAACCTAAACGGGTTGGGTATTGTTATGACTTTGTTGATTTACCGCGAGACGAATTATTTTAATTTATTTTCATTATTTTTTAATTTGCTCAAATCCCGTTAATTTAATTATTTATTTTTTTATCTATAAGATATAGAACCTTTTGAAAAAGCACTTACAAAAAATGCCTGTCCAATCTGGAGGAGAACTTACACACAGCCAGAGCGAGCTCATTTGCGGTAAGTATTCGCTTAACAAACTTACTGCCCGCGAAAGTCTTGCCACAATTCCAATTACCACCGTGGGGGGAATTGAATCAACTTTTGAAATTCCTACTCGTCCTTTGAACCTTGCGAGGACTGTTTTGCGATTTACCTGCACACCAACTCGGGGTGGTGCTGGTGGAAGGTATAACCGAATTCCTATGGACTGTCTGTCAATGATTAAGACAATTGAACTACGAAGCCGAAGCGGGCAGTATTTGTGTAATCTTCAACACGTGGGTAATTACACTAAGATGATTTGGAAGCCCGAGATTTCCTATGATAGATTTATGGCACTGGATAACCACGGAGCTGGGTCTGGTTATGGTGCTATGCTTCAAAAGTGTAATGTGCCGAATGATACACAAGCCTCGCCTGCCGATAGAAAGGCTATGACAGATGCTGGCTATGCTAACTTACTTGATGATGGAGCAACTGCCTTCACAGCCATTGGTGATACTAGCGCTGGTAATCAATCTGCCAATATCATCACTCGCATACCGAAATGGTGCGAACATTGGGGTCAAGAGTTCAAGATTTCGCAACACAGCCACCTATCACAGCCCGCCGTCATAATGATTCGCTTGTTGCAGCAGGAACTGGTGTCGCCTCTGTTGTAAATGTCTCTTATGAGGAGGCGAAGTATTTTGAAGGAGGAACAGATAATGGGGATAATCCCGTTATCAATGTGTCTATTCCTCTTGGTATGCTTTTTGGAAGCATTTTTGAAATTGATAAGACTATTGGTTTTAATGAAATTCTTGATTTGAGGATTGTGTGGGAGGGCACGAACAAAACCGTATTTTAAGGAACTGATGCCCTTAGTGTTGGAGCAGGAGCGACTGCTACCGCAGCACCCGCAGAGATTACCAACCTTAACCTCTTTCTTGCCGTTGAAACCGACCCGAACGTTATCTTGGGTGTTCAGCAGAAGATTGCTGGTGAGGGCTTTTCGTTCAAGACCGAATACCCGCTATCTTGGAAGACCGCTCTTCCAGGTGGAGCAAATTCCAATCATTCTTTCGTTTTGAAGATGAACCGCTCGCAGGGTGAGAGAATTCGCCGAATTTACACAAGTGGATTTAATAGCACTGAAATTTCAAACACCGCATTTGATTGCGACAACCGAGCAGACGCCAAGATTGTTTCATATTATACTACTTTGGACAGTAATATAATTCAGCAGTTTGATATCACTTGCGCCCGCGATGAAGACTATATGCTTTTGAAGGAAAAAATTAAGGACTCCGCTATTTTGAACTCTAATGTGTATAAATATAACTGGTTCCACGTTGATTTCTGGGACCACAACCGCCCACTTTATGACAAGAGAGAGGAAGATGGTTATGAAGTGGCTGGTCTGTCCTTGAACACCGAACGACGATATGAATGGTCTTCTATCTCAAATGTCGCCTTGAATTATTATACTTATGCTATTCTTCAAAGAACTGTTGTTGTTAAGGGAATTGAAATTTTGATGTCGTAACCCCGCCAGTGAGGTAATTATTAATTTTGATAGTTAATTTATTTTTTTTGATAATATAGGAATTTACACAAAACATTTTTTGAGGTTGTAGGAGGTTTTTTGTAAAAAAAGCTCCTACTATGTCTCACCAACGAAATTTAGTCGCCCAAAATCCTGTCGGAGACTTCGTAAATGTCAAAGTTGGATATGGCGAAACTACAACCGCACAATTAACACCAGTATTACAAGAAATCTTTCCATATACCGTTAATACACGGATATGGACTAAAACAGAAACAAAGGCGACCGTTTCATTTAATGCTAATATGGCGGAATTGAAAACGACTGCCAACGCTACTGCGGATGCCTCTCTGGTGAGCAAAAGAAAAATAAAATACAGAACGGGTATGGGAGTTATGTGTCGCTTCACTGCTTTATGGACGACGGATGATGCGAAAGCACACTATTCATTTATCGGAATAGGAAACGAATTTGAAGATAGATTTTATTTTTACAAAAATGAGGTAGGGATGAATATTCTACATTGTAAAGGAGGAAACGCACATTATATTGACCAAGAAGAATGGGATGACCCCTGCGATGCAATTTTTTTTAATTTGCTAAGGCCTATGAGTTCAACACAGCAATTCCACGAAAACGGCTTACCATCTACACGAAAGTGTTTCCTTCCAGTGGTCAAATTACTTTCAACATCAATCATGCCATTTTTTAGACAAGGGTGATGGGTTATTAGGTCTAGCACGAAATTGCCATCTTCTGGGTTCAGCACTTCACCATCGTTATATTTGTTTATCATTCTTCTTATGTAGGATTTGATAGATGTTTTTGTTAGAAACCGCCTACCACCCACAACATACAACTTACGACTATACATATTACTATATTATTACAGAAAAAAATATTACAAAAATTAATTAATTAGTGGTCTTCTACGAAATTAACGATAACACTCATATTTCCTCCATTCACGGTAGTAGATACAGACTTTTGTAAAAATGTTAGATTTTCGCCAGGAGCGAGTTGAATGTCGTAAGTTCTCAGGTCAATAAGCTGGCTAGAAGTAGCATTAACATACAGTTTTAGAATTACGTCCGTCACCGTAGCACCACCTAGGGCCGTCGCAGAGGTGTCCTTTGATACAATTGAAGTTGTGGCATCAATATCAGCAAAGTTCTGTCCCGTAAGTGCGCCCGTCGTTTTTACAATTCGCACTATATTAACTTTACTGTCTTCGTTTGATATGCTCACGAGAGTTGGATAAACTATTGAATAATTGGTCGCACCCCCATTAAAAGTTGTTTTATTTTTTATGCTTAGAATTGGACTTTCAGTAGTGTGCGCCTTTTCATCTCCGTCCGCTTCGTTTGATATGCCTGAATTAATAGTGTTAGTTCCTTCTATGAATAACCCAACACTCGCGGTTTTAAGGGATTGAATTCCAGTAGAAGCATCATTTCTCATTATAGCCGTAAAAGGTAATGTAGTATTTCGCAGACTTACACCAGTACTATCATTCGCATACTTAATCATATGGACTAGCTGAAATTCGCCAGTCTCTGGGTTCTCAATTGAAAACTTAATAGCACCAAAGCCCAAATATTGAAATTGAATTTGAAATATCGCCTGTTCCGAGAGTGATAAAAGATGCGAGCAGGAACACGATAAGACCTCAAATACAAGAATATCTTGACCTTATGGCGATTGATGTATTCGTAGAACCCAGATACATATGCGAAATAAGTGGCGATATATATGAGCGGGTTGATGTCCATATCGACCACCACTTCGATATCATACAATTCAAAGACATCCTTCAACAATATCTTGAAGTAAATAGAGAAGTAGAAGTTGAAGACGGTTTATTGAAAGAACCGCATTTTACCAAATTTAGCGACTTCCACAAACAGAAAGCAATACTGCGGATTATAAAAAAAGAAATCAATATAAGAGGTAAAATGTATCTCTTACGGTAAATACTTTTTCACTTCATCTTTATTCTTAAAATAAGGCTGTTGAACTAACCATTCAAGATGTTCTTTGTCAATCTTGGCAACATCTTCAATTTTCATTTTTTTTATATTTTCCATATTGTAGAACTTTATTTACTTCTTCCTCTTCGTCGGGAATTTCTTTTTTTGCTTCGGCTTCGCTCATTGTACCTATATTATATAAAATTTATGTATTATAATCATAAATACCTCCTACGTCGGTAGACAGTACTTTTTCAATTCGTCCTTATTACTACACCACGGCTGACGAACTAACCATTTGATATATGGCTTATCAATCTTTGCGATGTCTTCTATTTTTTTACCCTTGTATTTCCCGAAATGAAATGTGTCTTTGGGTCGAGCATTTCTCATTTCTTCAATCGCTTTTATTTCGTCGTGGATTACCTTTTGGACATCTTCCAACGAGAAGGATTTTTTTTCGCCTTCAATGGAAAGTTTTTGGAACTTCTCGCACAGTCTAGTGAGGGCGGACATAGAACTAAACATTCGACAATCTTGGGGATATCCCTTTTTCCAAAATTTTCGATGAAGTATATGGATTTTTTTGAAAACGTGTGGAAATGAAAGGAAATGAATTCCCTGATTGCAGAACATATAAAAATAATATTAAAATATGTTTTTATTAATTGTAATACACTTTAACTTCATCTTCAGAGGTGGGCAGGAACCGGTCCGACACGGTAATTTTTCTACTTTTTCATAGTCCCGGCTACCATGAATCTATGATGATAACAATGCCGAACATACAGAATTTGCTTTTACTGTTTATTCTTGCTTATATTAAGCATTTTACTATATTAAGACATGGTTTTACCTTCAAAAAATTCTGTTTGCCCGCTGTGACGTACGCTGGTACGTAGAGGGGGGAGGGGGGGGGTGGGGGGGGGATGGGTCGGAGGGAGGACGCTTCACATCAGATTCTGGTGCATTATCAGAGTTAAACAAATTTCTAATTTCAGTTTTTAGAAGAAGCGTTACAGTTGCAGTTGCCCTAGACAAAAACCATTATGAAAAAAGTCGGACCCAGAAAAATTCCTTCAAAAAAAATAATCACATACGACCACGTCCACGTCCACGTCCACGTCCACCCGCAGCACGACGTGCGCGGCGACGTCCGCGCAAACGGATTCCTGAGTTACGCATTGTCCAACTTGCGTCGGAGCGATCTGAATCATCTACAGTATGGATAGCATCATGTTAAGGAGGAGGAGGAGGAGAAGAAGAAGAAGAAGAAGAAGAAGAAGAAGAAGAAGAAGAAGAAGAAGAAGAAGAAGAAGAAGAAGAAGAAGAAAACTAATACCATGCTTTTCTTCCTCTGAACCAGAAGATCGATCAGACGATGAGTCACTCTGAACCAGAAGATCGATCAGACGATGAGTCAGTTGATGAACTGGAAGATGAAGTATCAGATAAGTCATCCTCTGAATCTGCCACTGGTTCTGCAGGCTGAGCAGCACCAAGCTCTTCTTCCTCAAGGAACCCACAGTCGCATCGTTCGAAATGGTTCCACGCTTGTTCAATAAGCTCTGCCTTCTTGAACTGTTTCCGATCGGAGTTTTGCGTTGCAACACCATGCATTCTCATCCATGATTTCAATTCGCTAACTACCATCTGCTTGGACGCAAATTGCTTTTTTTCCTCTGACGATCTTAGCAACGTGAGAATTTTCCGCCAAGGCTCAGAAGCATTTCCAAATGCTAAATCCTGCTCCTGCTTTTCTTCGCTAGTAAGCTGTCTTGCACCACGCCATCTCGGGTCAGCTGGAGGACGTCCTTCATTAACAAAATAAGTGCGTGGTAAGGACAGCAGCTCTTCATCGGTCAAACGCGTAAGTGCGTTCATTTTCTCCTGTCGTTCTTGAGGCAACTCCATCCAATTTACAGGTAGCTCGTCGATAAATCGAAATTCTGCTCTCCATTCCTTGCTTTTTGCATCGACACAGGACATATGAGCAGGACGGCCGGGCAGGCCGCCTTCGAAGTAATCTCCATCCACCTCTACTCTGGTCAAATTTCCACCTGCTGACATTTCCTCCACATGTGCTCGCTCATCCGGCCCTAGGTATTTAGTAGCCAAAGCACGAATATCCTTCTTCAGGCGCGGATTGACGAAGTAGCCGACTGGAAGCTTGGGAGGCATGTCGGTCGCTGTCATAAATAGAGAGAGAGAGATAGATAGATAGAACGAGAGAAAGAGAGAGAGAGAGAGAGAGATAGAGAGAGAGAGAGAAAGAGAGAGAGAAAGAGAAAGATAGATAATATTATTACCGGGGCGTCCGATAAACAAATTGATCGGTTCTCCTCTGGGATCATCACGCACTTCATGAAAATCCTGTGCGTCTCCCCAAGTAGCGATCTCTACAGTCGGCAAAGCGTCAGGATCTTTCTTGGTGATTCTATATGCCAAGGGTTTGTTGTAGTTTTTGAAACTCTTGTTCATACACGGGCTAAAATGAGTCATCCAGTCGTAGTTACATCCGAGAACAACCAGCACATGCCTCTTCTTGTGCTGCTTCTTGAATGCAAGAATGAGCTTTAATAACGCTTGAGCGATGTTAGTTGTCAGGAAGGTGCTCTTCCACCCGATATCCATAACTCGAAATTCCTGATCATCTCCATCGTGCCCGTGCCCTGGTGGCTTGCGATGTGACTCTACTTGGAAACGGATTCCTCTGTCAACGACATTGAGCCCAAGGAAACCCAGCATCGCCCACGCGGTGTTATCACCAGCTTCGTCCCACTCAAGATATAATTTCCACGCTTGCATTGTGCGAGGGTTCCAAAGTTGCCAATGTAAAAGTGCGGCAAGCATAGTAATGTTGCTGTTCGCGCCGTGTTCTACCGCACCTTCAAGGTACGTCAGAATAAAATGCGTATCGGTAGTGTAGCAGGTATTGATTCCAACGCAAAGGCGAAACACAATTTTTCCTTTGAAATCTTTCGCGGCGCGGCGGCAAGATGGGATCTTCACTGGCGGTTTCATATCGGCTGATATGACTGTGGCAGCAAAATCTGCTGGTGCTGCCTTCTTGCGCTGCAGGCTGGCAACGCGGCACGCCCTGTGAATTTTGTGATGAAGCCTGCTACGGCGACGCCATTCTTGAGCTTCTACTTCAGTCCTGAAACCGTTAGAATGATCAGCAGCAAGCTCTGTGCAGATCTCGCATTTTGAGAAATCTCCTTCTGCAAAACAAACCTGTAATAAGTAATGATAACGAAAATATGCATAATATTACCTCTGACAAACTTGACGTGCTGAAAATCCATGCGCCAAACTTTGTTGATCGTATTGTCTGTCGGAGGATTATTTGGATCAACTCGTTTCGAACAACCAAACCGAAGGCACATATCTTTCCAATTCTCGCGAACATAGGTTTGGACTCCTGCGTCCTGAGCCATTTCTTGCATCCTCCATATTCCGTCGTTGCATATCTCCGGGTAACTCTCCATGAACTTCTCGCAGAGTAATACTGCTATCACATCTTCTGTTTCAGGAACGGTTGAGTAGCTTTTTGTCAAAAACTTCGTGTTATTTGCAAGAAGTTTGTGTGCTCTTGACAAAACTTTATCACCGATCCCGTAGATACGCTGCCAGGCTACTTTGCACACAGCCTCCGTTAAATAAATATACTGAAACGATCCAGTTTTTGTTTGAAACGATTCAAGCTGCGAAGCTGCCCAAGAATAAAGCTCACTGAGAGACGATGACGCATTCTTCGCTCTCGTGTAAAGCACATCACGCGTGTCGATAAATGAATAACACTTCCACTTTTTGCAGCAGACAGACTTAACTTCCCTGTCCAAGTCGGCGATGGTAATCCCCAACAGTTTTTGGAGCGCAGACGGTCTCTGAAGCTTCACTGCACCTTTCGTGCGACTTTTCATCGTGTAGGGGCGCGTTGGATTCTTAGGTGGTCTGCTGTAAGGAATTGGTGATAATCTCATGATGTTATACAACAGCTCATTCGATTCCATTTTCAATCGAAGCTCGTTGGATAATTCCGCATCGTCCACGCAGACCAGAGGAGGAAGCAATCCAGGGTCGATAGATGCAGCATCACCGTTTGAATCCGTATCTGAACACTCTTCGTCGACGTTCTACGCAAACAAGATCGCTTATGAACATTAACCAGCATGAACATAGACAGGTAGAGAAAAAAAATTATCATGGAGCCAGTAGGACGATATAGTCTAGAGCTGCTGCAGCTACTAACATCATATCCTGTAGTGACAGTAGAAGTGTCTGACTGTTTCCAGCTGTCGAGGTTAGCATCAACGTCAGGAACACCGGCCTGTAAAAAAGAATCTTCTCAGTAATAATTTTCATTTATTTATTTTTTACCTGTGCATCACTCAAACTTGATTTTTCTGTGATGACTGTAATGTCCGAGCTTTCCCTGGGCAGAAGCGTGCGGCGACTATCTGAAATTGAGGACACGCTGTCGAGAAGCTTCCTAAGCTTCCTCTTTTTTTCCGGCGGAATAGATGATGACCTGGAGAGCGGTTGCTTTCCATCAGAACTAATACTGCTGACCGACGCTAAAAGTTCAACCTTTGCTTCATGAAGCAAGGAAATGGACTTAAGTGGAAGCGGATGTTCTTTCTCAGGAACGATGAAACATACATGACCAGTGTCAGTCTCGAACAGGAAAACTGGGATTTTAGCTCCTTCCTTGGCAGCCTCTTTCAACCAGACCGGATGTGCATCGCTTGGCAGCGTAGCTATCTTTAGGTCTGGATTAGGCGCATAGCTGAGCAAAATCTCTTGATCTTTCGATATTGCGGTGGTGACAGTCACAATAGGAGTACCCTTGCTGACCTGACATTATTTACAACAATATTTATAGAAAAAATACAACACACGTAACAAAAACTTACATTGCATGGATGTATGTAACAACTAACATAATTTACCTTCACGTTCGGTCGGCAAGTGTCCTCGTCGAGCTTGTTGAACCCTTGCGATGAAGAGTTGATGAGATGCATTGCATTCCTGCTCGATTCGTTAATGAATTTAATTGGATGCATCCCTGTTTGCAGGGAACTCCCAATTTTCATAGTGAAATGATCAGAAAATGCAGCATGATCTGCAGCACGCAAAGACTTTCCTCCTGGTTCGAGGAGCCCAAGCTGAAAAGAAGGAGGAAGGTATTTATCAGCAAGGACTCCGTAGCCACCACCACGGTGTGCCACATATATCGGCGTCTTGCTAGCCCTCAGCATGGCATACCTAAAGTTTGAAATACACATGAAAAAAATGGCAGCGCTTCCCGTTAGAGGGAATCACTCAAAAAAAAAGGACAGAGAAAGGCTCACTGATAGAAGGCCACACACACTAGCTAGTTATACTAAAGCTAGTATCTATACTCCCCTCTTTAAACTATGCTATATAATAATAATAATAATAATAATAATAATAATAATAATAATAATAATAATAATAATAATAATAATAATAATAATAATAATAATAATAATAATAATAATAATAATAATAGTGCTTCTCAGTCAATGGCGAATGCATTTCTGCACATGTGCCTCCAACGTCTCACCCGTGAGGGGAGTACGAAGTTTTGACGATAGGCTCTACTGACACCCCCGCAAGGCAGCTCCAAGCAATAATAATAATAATAATAATAATAATAATAATAATAATAACAATAATAATAATAATAATAATAATAATAATAATAATAATAATAAT
>WBZZ01001580.1:120000-177500 GCA_019918135.1 Paulinella micropora
CGGGAGCTTTTGCTTCTGTACGAAGCAAACAATGTCATTTCTTCTTCTTCTTCTTCTTCTTCTTCTTCTTCTTCTTCTTCTTCTTCTTCTTCTTCTTCTTCTTCTTCCTCTTCTTCTTCCATTTTTCTTTTTCTTCTTCAAATACATGTTATTATTCTTCTTCTCCACCAGCTCCATTTTTTTTTTTTTTTTTTTTTTTTTTTTTTTTTTTTTTTTTTTTTTGTTTTTTTTGGCATCTTCCTTTTCTTTATTTTGCATATTTACTGCATGCTCGCCTGAAACGTTAGAAGAAGAATCAAAAAAAGGGCCCGACTGAGCCTCGCTCTTTGGGCAGGCCAAAAAAGCTGAGATTCGGTAGCAACATTGTATGTAATATGAAAAATGAAGGATGTATGTAATATTGTTTGGTTCTTTGTGCAGAATCCATCGACGTCGACGATGTTCCAGACGTTCCAGACGTCCCTGAAGAAGAAGAGACCCCTGAGCCTCCTATGCATAAGGGGTCCAGCAAGAAAAAGCCAGGTACTAGCAAATTTCATCTTTTTGTGTGTGCTTTTTTTTCAGTGTTTCTAATTTCTGACGTGACTAGGCAAGCCGAAGTCCAAAAAGCCCGCGGTCGACGCTGATGAAGTGGACATGTCGTTGGAGGTATAATCTTTCCTACTCCTTCTTCTTCTTTTTCTTTTTTTTGTGGGGGGGGGGGGGGGCGGGGGGGGGGGGCAAAAGGTCTCTTTGGGCGCCGCAGCATATAGTTTAGAGTGGGGAGTATAGCTACTAGCTTTAGTATGGCTAGCTAGTGTGTGTGGCATTCTATCAGTGAGCCTTTCCCTGTCTTTTTTTTTCGAGTATAATCTCTCTAACGGGAAGCGCTGACATTTTTTTTTTTCAAACTTTATTATTACTATTATTATTATTATTATTATTATTTACTCTATCTGAGGCGTACTGATGCAGCTAATGGCAAATCCTCAACGGACATAAGCCTCCAATACCCTTGTTCGAGGTCCTCCACCCCCCCGTGTCAGTCTCTCGCCTGATGATCGGGGCCACCGATGGAGCTCCTGAGGGCAAGACTGCACTAAGCCGAGGTTATTCCGCAGTCCCAGCAACCTCTTGCAAGACGTCACCGAATGTGCAAGTGCATACACCAAGCGCGGTTGCTAGAGCTGCCTCGAAACCCCACCTATAACAATCTGGTGTCTGCTGGGTCCTGGGCTATCAACCAGCATATGCGGAGTTTAAGATCTTTTACGCGCGCAACGACCCTCCTCCCCGGCATCTACCACCAAAGGGTTATGAGTTGGCGTCACAGTTTAACGCCTTGAGGCCATTGGGCTGTATTATTATTATTATTATTATTATTATTATTATTATTATTATTATTATTATTATTATTATTATTATTATTATTATTATTATTATTATTATTTAGGGAGTACATAGGCCATCGGTCCCTTTCCATGGGCTGATTGGTATAAAGCTCCTAGAGTAATGTTCTATGCAGTCACTTCCTTTATTCCACCGATTGGTGTGGAGACTTTCCTTATGGAATGGAGGGTTGGATGCACATGGCCTTTTGGCTCAGCAATTGGCAGGAGATACACTATTATTATTATTATTATTATTCTTTGTTTTTGTTGTTGTCGTTGCTGTTGGTTTGTTCTGCCACTGCCTTGTTCACAAGAAACGAACGACTTCTTTCAAAACAACGGCGACCGGTATTGTATTCAGGGTAGTTCGTCCGCCGGCGTGTCGAAAGAAGTCGTTCAGGATCTTGTGAACAAGGCAATGTCAGAACAAGCCGCATCCATTAAGGAAATGCTAGCAGAAGAAATAAAGTTGAGAGAGGAGGAAAGGAAGAAAAAAGAAGCGCAAGATCGAAAGGAAAAAGAGGCGCAAGAGAAGCGACAACGGGAAGAGGAGAGAAGAAATAGGAAGAATTCGAAGAAGGAGAAGGAGGAGGAGGAGGAGGAGGAGGAAAGCTCAGAAGAAGAGAACGAGAGAGTGAAGAAGAAGAAGAAAAAGAATAACAAGAACAAGAAAAACTATGATGATAATGATAACAACAACAACAACAGCAACAACAACAGCAACAACAACAACAACAACAACAACAAAAATAAAAATAGTAAGAGCGAGAGAGAAAGCTTGCTGGAGGATCTCATCGCGTGGATGGCAGCTGGCGCTCTGTTTGCTGGTAACTCACCTTCCACCCCCCAACGCGGCACCGGTCTCACCGCTCCCAGCTCACCTAACGCATGGGAGTTTGTTTTAGCATCCCTTGCGCTGACTCGGCGCTAACTTCAAATGCACGCACCAGGTAGTTTGCATAGCTTTCACTTTTCTCCTTCATCTGAAAGATGTTTGAATTTGTTTTGTGTTTTTTTTTCTTTGTAGTAGTGTAGTATTAATCGTAATTTTTTGCACTGGCAGGTTTGTTATGGTCGAAAGCGGGATTAAGAACGTTTGTCGCGTGCAAGAGTTAAACAAACTTCTAATTTAGTTAGTATGATATTACGGAGTTAGATTTATTTTTTTTTTTTTTAGTAATTAAAGAAATTTTGTTGTAGAATCTATGTATTTTGCGTGGCGACATCGCACTTCTCTTCCTCCCCCGTTCCCCCCTCCCCCCCGGGGGGGAATTTATTGTAGGTAAAAGCAATGTTTATTATCATAATAAAGTAAAATGCTTAATGTAAACAAAGATAAACAAAATTAAAAGCAAATTCTGCATGTTGGGCATTGTTATCATCATAGATTCATAGTAGCCGGGACTATGAAAAAGGAGAAAGATTACCGTGTCGGACCGGTTCCTGCCCACCTCTAAAGATGAAGTTAAAGTGTATTACAATTAATAAAAACATGTTTTAATATTATTTTTATATGTTCTGCAATCAGTGAATTGATTTCCTTTCATTTCCACACGTTTTCAAAAAAGTCCATATACTTCATGGAAAATTTCGGAAAAAGGGATACCCCGAAGATTGTCGAATGTTTAGTTATAGTAGGGTGTATATAGTTGGCAGGAAAAAAAATTAAATAATTAATATAGGATACACTTTGCGAGATGTCCGAGTGGATTACCTTCGTAAAGGCTTACTCCGCCAAACACTGTATAAGCTATGGGGAAGCATTGAAAAAAGCTGGTAAGGCATACAGGAAACAGAAGGGAGGCAGTGCGGAGTTGTCAGAGGATGTATATTTGCCTTCGTCGGAGAGAAAAGGTGCTGACGGATGGAAACCAGTCGCAAGCAAAGAAAAATCAACCGTATATGAAAAGATGGCAAAGCTATTGTAGCATTTAGGGGTTCAGTAGATAAAAGGGACCTATTAACAGATGCCGCATTAGTAAAGGGAGTATTGAAACGAACACCGAGATACAAAGAAGAACAAAAGCTGGTTAATGAAGTCATAAAGAAATATGGTAAGGATAATGTAGAGCTAACGGGCCATAGCCTTGGCGGGACGATAGCAAAAGACCTGAGCCGACAGACTGGGGTAAGGGCGACCACATACAACAAAGGCAGCAGCACGAAGGACCTAATTGAAGGAGTAATTGACCGAGTAGCTGTTAAAGTAAATCCAAAAGGTAAAAGGGCTAAGACTGCGTAGCTTACCACTAACTACCGAACCGCATTTGACCCAGTATCGTTGCTGGGAGCGACTGCTGTAAATACTACGTTAGTGAAGCCGACGAGGGGTGTTCATACGATAAGAAGTTTCAAAGGTAAAGGAGCCAAAAAATGAACCTTTTTTGAAAAAAAGCTTCACCAAAAATCGGAGGTGGCTTTTCATAATTCATTTGATAATCCAATATCGTTCAAGCAGGTGGCACGACTTAAAGCAACATATAACAAATTCATTGACAGTAGGTCTAGATTTATCCACACTGGTGTTGTTCGGCCTTGTGAGCAGTGGATGGTGGATGAGAATGTCGGTTGGATGTCCGCATATGGTTTCTTGTCTGGTATCGTTTTTTTTCTATCAAATTTCTGCTCAATATTGTCAATCGTAATGAATATATGTTCTTTGGTATCCCTAGTAATAGTGTGAATATCGCCGTTATGAACAACCTTTGTATTACAACGAAACACAACCGGATGACCTGTTTTAAGTTGTTTATTTTGTAGCATTTTGTTATTGCCTTCATTAACATTGTTGTTAGAGTGGTGTAATATTAAAGGTGGGTTTTTGTCAGTTGGTTTAGGGTGTGGCTTAACTTGCTTATTAAGAGCATCTAATTCTTCAAGTGTTAGTATATTAGGTAGGCAGTCGTTTGCTTTATGTTGGCTAAGCGCATTACCGCCGACCTTGTAATAGTCTTCTACCTTATTTAAGAACTAGGTCTTTGGCCTGTCTGTAATTTGTATCAAGATTTATTTTTGTAAATAGCTTGAAAGTTTTTGACTTGTGGAATGGTTCGGATGTTGGGTCTGGGCAAGGAAGCTGAGCTAAGTGGCCGAATAGAATAATAGATACACCGCCGAATGGTCTGTTGATTTTGGTGTATTTTCTAAGCATATGGTCCAGACTTTCTAAATTCTTAGAAGTAAGCATAGAAACTTCATCAATTGCTATTCTGTGATTAATTGCTTCTTCGCCAACTGGTATCGGTAGCGGAAGTCTATGATATAGCATTGTTAGTATTTTTTGGAGTGTATATTCAGAATTAATAACTTGGCGGGCATTGTGTGTCATAGCGGTTGATAAAGTCTTTTTGTCTTTGAAATGTGTGTTAGTGTATTTTGATGCTGACCAGTTAGGTATTTAATCATTTCAGATTTACCCGTTCCAGCTTTGCCGTGAATAAGTAATAATTCTTGTTCTGGTAAAGGCTTGTATTCGTCTTTGGTGCTATAATCTGGAAGAGGGACGTCCTCAAAGGCGGAGAACTCTGGATATTGTTTATGTGGTGTTTCTAAGAATTTCTGTAATGGTAGTATGTCTTTGAAACCGCTGTGTCGCTGGTATGTTATCCGTGGTTCGCCATTTATGTAGGAAACGAAACAAGTCATATTCAGTTGTGGGGCAATGAACTCGTCCTGTTCTAAAACCTCGGGACGAAATTCTTTTCCTGTTTTCATATATTCACCTTCCTATGCGATACTGTCTGTATTAGAGTCCGCCCAGTATTTACAAGCTTTAACATTCGGTTATGAAGAACTATCTTTTGGTATGCTAACACATAGCCAGTTAAATGAGACATTTGAAATATATTGTCTGTTGGGTTTGTATCTTGGTATGTGTATATCATTCGCTCTGGTAGTAGGTCGTCCTTCATTTCGGCATACTTACTTTTATCGTATTTAACTCGTTTCAGGAACAATAACCTATACCCTTTTTCTTTCATCATAAAATGTATTCGCTCGTTGTATGTTTTTGAAATGGTAGATACTTGCTGAGTTCGGTGTATGTTAGTATTGAGAGAGCCTACTAGTAAGTTGGTTGCTTTGGCTAAGGTGTCGTGTTCAAAGCCAGGCTTATCAAAGTAGTAATCTTGCATATTTGTTATGTGTTCCGAAAAGGTTTTGAATGGGTTGAAGTGGTCGTCTGCTACATAGAGTCTCTTAATAAATATCTTAACTCCTTGGTCAAACATATACAACAATGCGGGTATGGGTTGGCATTGTGTTCCCTTTGTGGTGTAGCCGTTAAAGAAGGTTGGAACTATGAGGTGCTTTTGGTCGTAATCAAAAACCGCATAACCGTGTAGAGGTTTAAGCTTATTGTAGTATTCTTGTGTCATATTTTGGTTTATATTAATTATGTTGTGAGGGGCAATCGGGTATTCATTGAAGTATGATGACATTTCGCCTAGATTACCTAACGAAGCATTTGTATAAGCTTTTACCATATCAATCTGGTGTATCTTGCTGGGGTTTTTGGTGTGATGCTTAAAGATATGATGAAATGGTATTTGACCAGATTTCACGTGTCGTAATATATTAGGTTCAGTGATTTGTGTATGGAACTTAGGTTTATGTTTTTCTATGAGAGTATATATAAATAATTGTTTGAAGTATGATGGCAATGACCAAGCGGGGGTATCCTTAGGAACGAATGATGCGTGTTTGAAACGGTCTAAGCATTTGTAGTTTAGTTTGTTTTCTTTATATACTATTCCTACAATATTTCCAGATTGGTCTGTCATTGAATAGCACTCCTTATGTTCTAATTCAAGTTTGGTTTGTATATTGTTAAGTTCTTCCTGTGATATCCATTTGTTCTCGTATTGGTTCGTAGATAGTTTTACATTACTTGCTTCGTGGTTAGTAACATATTGGGACCGTGGCTCTGGTATGTTTTCGTTAATATCGTATAATAGCTCAATAGATTTTATGTGTTGGATACAGATGTCTTTTTGTTTTCCTTTTATTAATGTGGCGTGATAATCATTACATCTGATTATTATCTGTTTTGGGTATTCCTTAGTAGATGCTCGCCACAGTATATTCATACCATCAAATACATAAATCCTACATCGGATGAAGTCTTCCATTTCGTCAAGGTCCTTTGCTGTGGCATATTTGATATCCTTAAAGCGGTCTAGTATCACACTATCTCGTTTTCGTTTTCTGTTGTTTGGGTTTGGAAAGTCTTTCATAATACATTCTAGCACACAGTTTATTTCACCCTGTGCCATTGGTATGACAATATGATTTAGCGGATTAACTTGGTCTATTGTAATGACTTTAAGGTCTTTGTCTTCTCTTTGTTCGTAAAACCTTGCTTGTCGTTCTACAAATTTTCTAACAGTATTTATTGTTCGCTTCAATACGTTAGCTTGGTATATTCCTCTAACTGGTCCGTGATATCCTTCATAATCCAGATGGGCGAGATAGCTTGTATCTGGGTTTAGCTCTTGGAGGCGAGCTTCCCATCCTGGGGCATACGGTATAACGAGTGAGCCTTGTCTGCCGACGAGTTCGGGGTGGTAATTTGTTAATCTGTTTATAAGTCGCAGGGCGGTTGGAGTTGTAATCAGATACCATCTTCTTTTGACTCTTTCTCTGATGTAGTCACCTCGTTGCTCCATTTGGTAGAGCGGAAATAGTTCTGGTTGGTATTGGTCCATTGTATATAGATAGGCAGGATAAATTTTTTGAAAAATAATTATTTAATGAAGAATACAAAAGGAAGATACAGGAGTTAGAAGAGCGACTGAGCAAGTCAAATTAATCAACAATTTTTTTTTATCGGTAAAATATTTTACATCTAAATAAATAATATATATATATATGTAAAGCCGTTCTTCGTTTAATCTATCTTTATTACGGTAATAGTAGGCGAGAGCTTTCTCATTATTCCTTTTTCTCCTTTCGTCTCCTTCGTATATCTTTGGTCGTGGCATCTTATATATATGTAATATTATTTTTTATAAATGTAAATAATTAATTTCTTTTAGTTTGGTGCTATATGGTTTATTATGTTTGTGTAAATATTTCATCAAACTTACACGGTAATGTAGTATATTTTCTATGTAGTCTTTCCATAATTCTTCATTTAACGATGCTCCATTCATATACGAATGATGCTCTTTCATATCAAATAAATCTTGAACAGTTTTGGTATTTTTATTCCATTCGGATATCAAATGTTTTAATGCTTCCTTCTGCTCTTGTTTCAAATCTGGGTTAGCTTCATTTACCCATTTTATGTATTTTTTGAATTTACTTTTACATTGCTTGATTGGGTTTTCGTGTATTTCAGCGTGTTCGGCTAGTCCATCTTGTCTTAATTCTTTATCACATTTGGGGCATTTGACTTTTTCTGCTTTTCTTTTTCTGTCTGCTTCTCGCTTCTTTTGTTTTGCTTCTTCGCTTAATATCTTTTTCTTATTTTCGTGTATTTCTTTGATATGTGAACTCAAATATCCTATGCTTAGTTCTTTATCGCATTGCGGGCATTTGAATTTTTTCTTTACCTCTTTCTTTGTTGTATTCGTTTTTGTAAGCTTTTTGTTCAGGAGTTAATATTTGTTTGTGTGTTTTCGCATATTTGTTCTGGTATTTTTTACAACATTCCTTACAGTAGTTTCTATTAGCATAAGAATTCTCAGGAGTTCTTACAACTTTACAATTTCTACATAGCTGTAAGCAATCATTACATATGATGGATGTGCCACCTCGTAATGAAACACGTCGGTATCCTTTCTTGTCGCAGAATTCGCAATTCATTGTTTTTTATAAATAGTATATATATGTATAAATAGAAATTAACATACAACCAGAAAACATAATTGAAACCAAAAGACACAAAAAGAATTGGGAACTTGACCACACAACTTTTTTTTTCTTTTTTGGCAGTATGTAAAAAACGGGGGGATAATGTAAAATCTCTTTAATACGACAGACTTTGTAAAAAATGGCAAACGATAGCAAAATTAAAAAGGATGGGGGCGGGGGAGGCTTGAATCACCCGCCCTTGTCCTGATTCTTTTTTCCTCACTATCACGAAATTTCGACCAGATTCTTCGCGCGGGTGGAACGCGACTACCTTGACACCCGCTGACAAGAGAGTGGCTATGGCTGAAAGAAAACTTCATCCGTACCATGAGTCTATAGTAGGTATCAAAAAACGAGTGGAACCGGGACACCCTCGATACGATGCAGCTAAACCAGCAAACAAACAAGTCTTTGTTGTAACCAAAGCTGGAGGTGGAGTGAAGGTTATGAATCAGATGCTAGCAGACTGGGATACTACGAATGGGATTCCAGGCCCGTCGGTTGCAGGTTCGTCCACAAGTGGAAATGCGGAGGGGCCTGGAGGAGACTGGAATGAGCACATTATGTGGAATGAAGTCTTTCGGCTCTTGTTTGCGATTTTTATCTTTGCGAGTTTGCGATCAATTTGAAACAAACAAAATAAATTGATTTGTTCATTTATAATTTTTAAGTGCTCGGCCTCGGTTTTGTCTTCTTCGTGGTTCATATCAAAATCAGCATATAAGCAAACTTGGCCGTTCAAGTTCTCATACATTTCGCACGGCTTGCCCGCTTTGTGTCTTGCGATAATAAATTCAATCAAGCCGTGATCAATTTCAATGTATGTGGTATCGGATAACGAAGTCGCGATTTCAATCATTCTCAGTTTTATACATTGGATATGATATTCTTTAATATAAAAATAAATAATTAATTATAAATTATAAATTCAAAGATAACCGCAGACGAAACAAAATCAACTCACGGTATCAAATGGGATAAGTTGAGCATATTTTAGCCCGTTTGTTGTAATTGAATGATTTGTTGAAGGCTTTAGTTTGTTTGGGTTTGTGATTGGTTGGTCTTTTGGTTCTTGTTGCTCGTGTTGTCTGCTCGCTTCTCCAATCGGCTCAGTTTGCTCATTTGATACCAATCCACCCGGGAAATTTTCGGGGTTCCAATCGCCTCCGTTCGTTCGTTTGATACCAAATCACCCGGGAAATTTAACCCTTTTCTTATTAAAAATATAACAAAATGGCCGGGTAATTTCGTCCCTTAAATTCGGGGTTTTGGTTCGTTTCCTCATTGGTTCAATTTGTTGTCTCGTGTTGTCTGCTGGCTCCTCCAATCGGCTCCGTTTGCTCATTTGATACCAATCCACCCGGGAAATTTTCGGGTCTCCAATCGGCTCCGTTCGTTCAATTTGTATCAATTCACCCGGGATATTTATCCCTTTTCTTATTAAAATATAACAAAATGGCCGGGTAATTTCAACCCTTTTTTTTTTTGGCTCTTTTCGCCGTTTCCTCATTGGTTCAATTTGGTAAAAAAAAGTATAAATTGAGGATAATATGAGGTTAATATGCTCGCACCGCCCTCGCCGTTAATTTAAGGATATCGTCGCGGGCTTCTGGGTTTATGTTGTGTTTTTCAATGAGTTCGTTTATGAGTGCGATTTTGCGGTTGTATGTGGTCTTGTATGCTCCGTATGATTTGCGGGTCGTGGGGGCTGTTCTCTGGGCGTATGTCTTTTGCGGTCGCTTGGATATCGCTCGCCTCAGTTCTGCGTCTGGGTGTCTCAGTTTCTGACATAAAGCCGACAGTATTGGGGCTTTTTTATGGCTTGAACTCGGGTGTTGATGCCTTGGGCCTTGTATTGTTGGCGGAGTTCCTTTTGTCGGTGTTTTATGACTTGCGGGTCGGTCGTGTTGATAATCTCGCTGTGGATGGCTGGATGTTCGGCGGGTATGGCCTCGGGTATGGCCTCGGGTATGTCAGTCATTTTTGTTTGTTGTCCTTCGGTATCTTATATATATTATAATAAATAAATTTTATTTAAATATTAAATAATAAATTGTGGGTGTTGTTAAAGATAAAAATTAAGCTCTCGTTTTACATATTTGAGCCGTTTATCATATTTGATATAATCCTCATTATATATTTTTAAGGCTGATATGATTGTCTTGATATGTTCTTCTTTTTCAACACGATTAAGCAACAGGCTCGCTTTGATGATTTCCTCCCCCTTCTCTTGTTTTTTCTTTTCCAAATATTTCAAGTCTTGTTTGTAAAATTCTCTCTCTCTTATTATCTCATTATAATCAATTGAAGTCATTTCCCTCGGCTGGTTGCTGTTTATATTATAATAATTAAATTTTATTTAGATATTAAATAATAAATTGAGGATATAAAAAAAAGATTATTGATAATATATATTTGGTTCGTTTGTGTGTTTTTCGTCCCCGATGAGTTGCTTGTATTGTAATAAAAAAGATAATAATATCATAATTGACGGCCTCGCCTTTTGCTCTCTCTCTCATATTGTTTCATATATTTTACGGTCTGATAACTGCCGACTGAGGAAGGACACGGTCGCCGAGTTTTTAAAAATATACAATTTGGAAGACTTAATCGCCCCCCGTGTTGTCGCTACCCTTCCCGCCTCAGTTTGTTGAGTTCCTTATGAATTAGCCGCAGGCCCCCGTTCATATCGCGGATATATCCCCAATCTTTGCCCACTTTAACCATTTCAACCTCGCCGTCGCACACTTCAACAAATAAAGCCTCTTTCAATCCCGTTAAGTAAAGATTAATTTGAATTTGAAAGTGCTTTCACGGTCTCAACCCTCTGTCTTTTTTTCTGATTTTGATTTCTAAAAGATATATTTTTTGTCTCCGTTCAAACGAATAAAGCCTTCAATCCTTGATAATAATTTCAGCTTGCTCCCTTTCATTTGTTTGATATATTTCTCTTGATATTTCCACACTTTGAAAATCTCGGGCGGTTAAGAAGCTGGTGACGGTCTTCTCGTGCTTAATTCCACGAAGTCGCGGGTCCGGTTCGTCGTCAATGATTTCAATTTTTTGTCTGTGAGTTCAATATTGTCGCCTATTGTTGGCGGTTTCATTTCTTTCAGTTGGCTGTGAATTTGTTGGATTTGCTCGTCTGTCAGTTCTTGGTGCTGTTTGTATTCCCGATTATATACTTTTTTTATATGGTCATTCTCCCACGGATTAGCCCCCCATATCTTACAGATTTCAGATGAATAAAAAAGACAGCATTGTTTATCAAAAGCCGTCATTTTCGCTTATATGAAAAAAAAACATAATAAAATTCAATCATTTTTTATTCCAAATTTAAAAGACTGATAAATTCGTTTAAATCTTTTATTTGCTCCGTTTCGGGGTGTGCTTGTCGGTGTCTTTGATATTGAATTTTTAAATAATTGTTTATGAGTTTGAATTTGTCGGGGTGTTCGTATAATAATCGCCCGATTGACGAATTTATTAATATCATATAATTTTTCAGCTTTTGATATACTTCAAAAATATCGGGCTTAATGTGTTCGGCCTCGTGCTCGTGTTCTTCGTGCTCGTGTTCTTCGTGCTCGTGTTCTTCGTGCTCGTGTTCTTCGTGCTCGTGTTCTTCGTGCTCGTGTTCTTCGTGCTCGTGTTCTTCGTGCTCGTGTTCTTCGTGCTCGTGTTCTTCGTGCTCGTGTTCTTCGTGCTCGTGTTCTTCGTGTGTGTCTTGGTCTTCAATGTCCGCTTCCTCGTGTGTGTCGTCGTCCGCTTCCTCTGGTGTGTCTTGTTCCTCGGGTGTGTTTGGTTCCGATTTTGTCGGGCAGGTTTCAATTATTATGTTTCTTAAAAGCTTGATTTCCCTTTTCAATCTTCGCCGTTCTTCAAGGTGCTTTTCTTCTCGTCTCATTAAAATCATAACATTCTTTTTCAGCTTCTCGTTCTCCTTGATTGTTTCGCTCGTCAGTTGATAAACCGCTGAAAATTCTTTCTTCATTTTTTCATTTTTGGTCTCATTCTTTTTCAAATTGGTTTATTTGCTTTATTAATAATCAGGACTTGGTCAATGGCATTTTCTGCTTTTAAGGCTGATAACAAATAAGCACATTTCGCCCCCTTTTTCGGTATTTTAATATTCGGCATTTCGTAGCTCATACAGGTCATACCGCTCGCGTCTTTATATATACAAGTTCCGCACCGTTTCCCGCTTGTCTTGAAGCATTCTTCACACGACCCCATCATTCTCTGCTTCAATCTTAAAATCATACGGCCCCGCAGTTCAAGGTTATCATATAAGCAATGTTTCGGCATTCCACAGTCGCACGATTTGCTCGCCATTTTCATCTTCCCAGTTTTTTCAAAAGGTTGTTATATATAATTATAAGAATAATATTTATTATACAATTATATTTTTTTCATTCATATAAAATGGTTGAAGGCGGAGACATCAAAGTTTATAATGTTGTTAAAAAGTATGTAAAGAAAAACGGCGACATCTCGGTTTATCATACGAAAAAAAGATATACATATCAAAAAAAAATTAAGGGTATTTCAAAGACATCGCAAAACGAAAGAAAGAAGAAAATCGCATCTGAATGTCGCCGTGTGTTGTTGAATATGACACTTGAAGAAGCTCAGCGACTTTTGGATTTCGCTAAGAAGTAAGTATCAACACAATAATTGATTTTGTTTATCGTTTTCAAATGTCCCTTAATTCTTTTTTTTTTCTCTGTTAATCGCTTTTTGTTTTTGCTTGTCGGTCTTGCTTATTGGTTTCATTTCTTCTTCTTTTAGTGCTTCCATCTTGGTCGCCCTTATCTTAATGAATTCAAGAGTTAAAAATCGGCATATTGAAGCCCTGAATTCATAAGGGGCATCCTTAAAGTATTTTGTTCTTAAATTTGATATCGCGGGATTTGAATGTTTATAATCATTATGTCCAATAAAGCAAATATTCCAGCCTTTCAAGAGTTTCATCATCATATTCGTTCTGTCTCTCATAAATTGCTCATCACACATTGAAGCCCATTTATAAGAATATAATCCCTTACTGGGTCGCGGTCGGTTTTCTGTGCTAGTATTCGCAAGTATAAACCCGCGGACACACAGCGACCTTTTGCCGCAAAATCGGCAATCGCGGGCCCCGAGGTAATCATCAACGATTTCAAACAGCACCCGCGGGAGACAGCTCTCGGCTTCTCGTCTCAGTTGGTGGTCGTTTCGTGTTTCATAATGTTTTGAAAGGTCGCTCGTCAGCATCTCGTATATACTTCGTATAGCTTCGCGTATATATTAGTCTTTTTTGTTTGTTGAATTTTTTCAGATAACTTTTATATATATTTGTTATAATTTTTTAGAAAAAAAAATACATCTTTCGTTTCTTTTTGTTAGCTTATATATATAAACAAAACGGCAAGAAGGCTGGCAACAATGGAGGCAGAAAAGAAAACATATTTTTGCTCTCGCTGTCGGTGGTATCCTAAGGAGAAGGGCGGGCCTTATGTGTAAGGTGTGGAACCAGAGACAGAACCGCGGAAAAAAAGCGGACACGAGAGCGGAAGAAAAAGCGGGAGGAAGAAAGAAAGCAAAAGGAAATATTGGAACGATTGGAACGAATAAATGAATTACAAAACAAACTGATTAAGAACGAGCGTCATGACCTTGAAGAAGTAATTAATGACACACTGGAAGCATATGAGCACCGACTTCAAAAAGTGGAGACAGCACGGAGCATACAAGACCACATACAACCGCAAAATCGCACTCATAAACGAACTCATTGAAAAACACAACATAAACCCAGAAGCCCGCGACGATATCCTTAAGTTAACGGCGAGGGCGGTGCGAGCATATTAACCTCATATTATCCTCAATTTATACTTTTTTTTACCAAATTGAACCAATGAGGAAACGGCGAAAAGAGCCAAAAAAAAAGGGTTGAAATTACCCGGCCATTTTGTTATATTTTAATAAGAAAAGGGATAAATATCCCGGGTGAATTGATACAAATTGAACGAACGGAGCCGATTGGAGACCCGAAAATTTCCCGGGTGGATTGGTATCAAATGAGCAAACGGAGCCGATTGGAGGAGCGAGCAGACAACACGAGACAACAAATTGAACCAATGAGGAAACGAACCAAAACCCCGAATTTAAGGGACGAAATTACCCGGCCATTTTGTTATATTTTTAATAAGAAAAGGGTTAAATTTCCCGGGTGAAATGGTATCAAACGAACGAACGGAGGCGATTGGAACCCCGAAAATTTCCCGGGTGGATTGGTATCAAATGAGCAAACTGAGCCGATTGGAGAAGCGAGCAGACAACACGAGCAACAAGAACCAAAAGACCAACCAATCACAAACCCAAACAAACTAAAGCCTTCAACAAATCATTCAATTACAACAAACGGGCTAAAATATGCTCAACTTATCCCATTTGATACCGTGAGTTGATTTTGTTTCGTCTGCGGTTATCTTTGAATTTATAATTTATAATTAATTATTTATTTTTATATTAAAGAATATCATACCCAATATATAAAACTGAGAATGATTGAAATCGCGAATTCGTTATCCGATACCACATACATTGAAATTGATGACGGCTTAATTGAATTTATTATCGCAAGACACAAAGCGGGCAAGCCGTGCGAAATGTATGAGAACTTGAACGGCCGAGTTTGCTTATATGCTGATTTTGATATGAACCACGAAGAAGACAAAACCGAGGCCGAGCACTTAAAAATTATAAATGAACAAATCAATTTATTTTGTTTAATGTTTCAAATTGATCGCAAACTCGCAAAGATAAAAATCGCAAACAAGAGCCGAAAGACTTCATTCCACATAATAAGCAAAGAAACCTCATTTAATGACCCGAGAGAAATCAAAGAACTGATTGAAGAATATGAACTCAAATTTGATAAAGCAGTTTATTCAACCGCGGGAAAAAGACAATTGTTTCTTTTATTATATACGACCAAGCACAGCGAAAATCGGCCCTTCATACCCGTCAATTCAATGACCTTGAAGCCGATCGCCGTGAGTATTGAAGAATATCGCGATTACTTGATTTATGCGGGCGAGCTTATTATTGAAAACGACGAACCCAGGGAGCGAAAGGAGCCCGAGGACATACCCGAGGACATACCCGAGGACGATGAACCAGAGGGCAAAGAAGAGCAACCAGAGGCCGAGCCGATACCCGACGAGCCGATACCCGAGGACGAAGAAGAATATGAGCTTATCGCTGAAATATTAAAAGTATTCAAGGCCAAGAAGCCAGAGATATCCGCGAATAACAAATTCAAGAAATCGGAAAATCAAGTGCTAAACAAACTGATTTTATATTTTAGACGGTTGAAACCTTCATTTTGTTTAAGGTGTAATCGCGAACACACCAGAGACGGCACGGATATCTTAATTTATCACCGCGACACGGGAGCCGTTTATCTCGGATGTGCCAAAGAAAACAAGACATTTGAACAACTGACCGAGCAGAACAATCAGGAAGCCAAACAAGCCGAGCGACTGACAAATCGGCAAGTGTTGAAAGATATCTTGATTGAAGCTTCAAGCCCCGAATATGTTAATGAACTGATTGAAGCCGATAAAGCCGAATTCAAAGAAGCTGGATTTGAACCTCGCCCGATTGATACTTCAAAATTCATATCAGAAGATGAACATATCAAAAATGAAATTCTTCAAAAGAAGGCGGATATTATCGCGATAAAATCACCAAAAGGCACAGGCAAAACCCAATTGTTTATTCTTATACTGACCATATTGGACCAAATAAGCAAAGCAGACGGATATGACGGGCCGAAGATATCAGTGTTATTGATTTCAAGCCGGATAAGTTTAGCGAAGAAATTCGTGGAAGAACTCAAAGGGCTCGGTTTTGAAATTTATCTTGATATTAAAACAAGAACAATTATATTCAAACATTACCGTTTAGCCATTCAATTGGATTCAATACACCAAAGCGAGCGAGAAATATACGATATCGTTATCATTGATGCGCGAGCCCACCAACTGCTAGATCATTTTTACTCAGACAGCTTTCTAAGACAAAACAACCTGGACCGCAATCTCAACAAATTCAAAAGAATAATTCAACGAAGTAAGCAAATTTTGCTTCTTGATGCGAACCTTAAAGCCGAGAACATTGAATATATCAAGAATATAAGAAATATTGAATTTGTAAGAATGGCAACCGATCGCGAATTCAAAAATGCGGTTGTTTCGTTATATTATGGAGTTGAAACCGAAAACTCACGAACCTGTAAAATTACGGATAATGAACCTGGGGCAATTAAGATGATGATTGAATTAATCAAAGAAGGTAAAAAGATTTATACCGCGACCAATTACTCGGCGGGACGTGTATCGGCACTCGCTTCAATGTTGAAGATATATATGGACAACCCCGACCGCCTTCTTCTTATCACTTCAAAGACAATCGCAACTGAAATCGTCGCAGAAGCCCTTGATGCGGTTAATACCGAATTTTTGAATTATGATGTGATTATATGCTCGCCGAGTGTCCAATCTGGTATTTCGTTTTATGTCCCGAATTATATTAATCAAATATTCGGCTTGTTTTGTAATCTGTCAGCAAATGCGATCGCTTCAACTCAAATGCTCGGGCGAGTTAGAAACCCAATAAACCCCGAGCTCATTGTATCAATTCAAATGTCAAATGCTTACATAATTTATAAGAATCCCGCTGAATACTTTGATTATATCAGAATTAACCGAAAGCACATTTCAAAGAAATCAATGGAACAAGTCCTTACTCAAATCGCGGGCGTTGGTAATATCAAATATAACAAATATGACCATATACAACTTATAACAAACCCGTTTGTATGTGAAATCGTGGATTTTAAAATCAAACAATCAAACGAGAAAAAGACATTCGTGCGGGACTTTATAAACCTTCAAGTCGTGGAGGGTATAAAATGCGAATATTTGGATTTTGATATCTCACAAACCGAAAAAAAGCAAATCAAGCAAGAATTCAAAGATGCTAAAATTAGGAACGATGAGAAGGGAGCCAAAGAAAAAGCAGAAGCCCCAAATCTTACGGCCGAAGAATTGAAAGATATCAATAAGCGACAGCGGAGAAATATCGCCGATGTATCGCCCGAAGAATTAATCGCAAAAGAAAAGCATTATTTGAAGAAGATTTACGGATTACCCGACAATATTGAAAATGAGACTTCATTCTTCTTTGAATACTCACCGCCCGCAATACAGCAAATATTTCAACACCGCCGAATATACTGCGAAGGATATGACCAAGGACTGAAAAAAATAAGAGATAAAGAGATTAAAAAGGAAGTATCTCAGAACAGGTTAAGGGAAACCGAAACAATGATATATGTAAGAGAAGCAGGCGAGGCGATGGTGCGGTCAATGTTATATGTCCCGAAATATCAAAAGCACAAAATCCTTTTAGGCTTGATTGATTTATTATGTTTCAAGACATTAAACTCTGATATATTAATCAAAAAGAATGATATGATGGCGGGAATTAAATCATTTTTACAAACTCAGAAAGACCATAAGGAACTCGTCCAGATACTCGGAAAGAAGCAAGAGAAGGCGAAGACCCTAAAAACCCCAGGGACAAACCCAAGATATTTGAAAATAATGATTGATTTCTTTAATCCTTCATTAATGGACGAATTTGGAATTAAGATAAAGAAAACGGGCAACGAATACGAACTCATTGATTTGAACAATGAACGATTTAGAACATTTGAAGACGAGCCCGCTTATTATAAAGGAATATATCGGCCGTTGATTACACCATACCGAGAGATATAAGGTAATAAATTAATTGATATTTGGATATTTTGATTATTTTTTTTTATGATGAGCAAACAACGAAAACCCCCGAGTTTAAGGGGCGAAATTACCCGGCCATTTTGTTATATTTTAATAAGAAAAGGGGTAAATTTCCCGGGTGAATTGGTATCAAACGAATGAAAGGAGCCCGGAAAAGGGGATGAAAATTTCCCGGGTGGATTGGTATCAAATGAGCAAACGGAGCCCGAAAAAGGGGTGAGCAGTTGAAGCAAATGAAAACGAAGGGATATCAAAGGGAGCCGAGCCGAAAACATATTTTAGCCCGTGGGTTTCGGGAAAAAGGTGAAAAGGGTTTGAAACGGGTTTAAGTCGTTTGGGTTTTGAAAATATATTCTTGTTTCATAATTAATTATTATTTTTTAGATTTTTTTTATTCGTATAATATAAGTCATACCGACTTAGGAGGTAACCCGCCCCGATCGTTTAATCGTTTAATCGCTCAATCGTTTAACCCGCAAAAGATGAACCTCACCCTCGTCCAGTTTCTTGAAATTGATAAATATTCAAATCTGAAATTCAAAATCAAGCGAACTCAAAAAGATGAATTCAAACTGATGACAAAGCTCCAGACTGTTATATCACAAAAATACACCACCGCGAACAATCCGATATATACCGCACAATCTGGCGATTTGTTGATTAAGTTTTACAAAGTCAATAATTTCAAATTCGTTGAAAATGGACTTTATAATTTTGAATTCAAGACAGTTGAAAAAGAAGCAGAAAAAGCAAATAAGAAGAAATATATCGTGCTCAAAATCACCAACACCCCCGAATTCGTGGAGCTCGCCGAAAGCAACGAGAAGGATGTCGCCCTCATATAAAATGTTTTACCATTTGAAAAAGTGTCTCAACTATAATATATATGGGGGGATGTCCATATTAACGGCGCCACCGCTACCAGCGACACCCGCCCCGAGACACCCGAGGAGCCGACCGCGAACACCCCCACCAAAGCCCCCAACAGGCGACGAGCTAGAAATTATTATTAACAACCCCGCTGACGATTTAGAGACCGCTGAAAAGTTGATTTTTAAAACTTGCTATAAGTGTGGGTGCGAGTTCATAACCGATAAAACGAAACGGTTTAAGAACTGCGAGCCGTGCCGATATATGAACAAAAACAAAAAAAGGATTGATGTTTTTAGCGAGACGATAGACCGTTTGAACGGCGACGACACAGACCCAGCAGAAGAAATTGATGAGATAATCGCCAGATATAAGGAGCTTGTTCGTGTCGCTGGTGAAGATAATCAATTATTAATTAAGGCGATTAATATGAGAATAAAGGAATTAATCAATCATTTTATTTCGTGTTTTGAAAATGAATAATTAATATAATATTTTATAATTAATATATTTAAACATATAATATATAGACATTATATATAGACACAGAGGAAAAGAGGCACGGCAAAAAATGGAAGGCTTAGAAGATAATAATTATTTCTTCATTTACAATATGAAATTGAAACAAAATGAAACAATGATTAAGGGGTTAAAAATGACTTTACGAGACTTAAAGAAGCAATACGAGATAAAGGAGACGGCAGAATTATATAAAGATATTACAACAGTAAGCGAAATTATAGAAACCGCAACAGAAAACCATAAAAAGGGCTACCCGTGGCTGAATGAGAAATTAAATGAAATATCTGATATCATTGAACCATTTAAAAAACGGCACTTATAAGCAATCAATCAATTAATTAATTATTTTTTTATTTATATATTTAAACATATAATATATAGACATTATATATAAGCACGGAGGAAAAGAGGCACGGCAAAAAATGGATTTCAAAACGATAGACTATAAGGACGAGGAAGAGCTTAAAGACAACATACGGGCAATCACTAAGAATTATTCTAATAGCCTTATAATATTGCTGATAGACCTTATACAGAAAAAAGGAGGAAATCAAACATATTTAAAAAAAATTTAAAATGGGTTTTAAGCACAATTCAACATATTGAAAAAGTAAATACAAAAGATGCTTATCTGACACGCCTGCGGAAAGCTTTCAAAAAACAGCACCCGACGAAGGAAGCCGAAATTAACAAAGAACTAAAATTAACTGACGAAGAACGAACCAAGAAGGCAACAACACAATTAAAACAGCGAAACAAGAATTTAAAAGAAATCAAGAATTATGAGCCCGCGTCCGTTTTTAAAATAATGGATACCCTGAACAAGTCTAAAAAAATGACAGACTTAATTATTTTATTACAATTAGCCGCGGGCCGACGGCTTATTGAAGTTTTAAGAATAACAAGCACACCGCCAGAAGCAAAAGAGCAAAAAGGATATATAGTTATTGATAAAGTAGCCAAAGACAAAAAGGGAGCAATATCTAATATTGAAATACCCTTAATCCATATTTCATATAACGATATGCGGACGGCCTGGGAAGCTGTGCGGGAGACACTGACAGACGAAGACAAAGAAAAAACGAACCAAGCTTTAACAAATAAATATGATGCGAGAATATCAAAACGAATGCGGGAATTATTCAACGACGAAAAAGCGAGCAGTCATTTAGCCCGCAAAATCTACGGGGCCTTAGCTTATAGAGAATATGCCCCAGCGAATATGGACCGAAGTATATTTTTATCAAAGGTTTTAGGGCACGTTGAAGAAAGCGAAGCCAGCCGAAATTATGCCAACATAAAAGCCCGAACCCCGAAATAGCAACCGAACCACAAGCACGGCAAGCTCTGGACAAATTAGAAAACAAAATCAACACATTAGAGGACAAAGTCGCAGGGCTGAATGCTAATCTGCCGAAAGATGTCATTGATGCCTTAGCGATTATCAAAGCGATGAAGGACCAAAAAATCAATATAAGCAACAGAAAAATCAGAGAATATGCACGGGTTGGAAGTATAAAAGCGAAATTTATAAGCGATATAGCAAAAGGCAAACAACCGACAGAAGCGGGAAAAACGAAGCCAAGAAAGAAGAACAACGAAGAACCAATTTTAAGACGAAGTGAAAGACTGAAAAAGCAACAAGAAAAAAAATAAACTATATCAATTTCTTTTTTTTTAAGTGCGGGCCGATACACCAGCAAAAAAACACTAGCGACAATTAACACGGCAACGACGGACAAAACACCGCCAACCCGATTCTGTAAGAAATCCACAAAAGACGGAAAGACTGAAAAGGGGGGGAAGCAGAAAAACCAAAAAACACAGATTTTATTTTTTTGTATGTAGGCACAGCGGGCACACCTTTTTTTAAGGTTTCAAGCCGTTTAAGGTTGTTTTTTTGTTTTCGTATATACCCGCGACCCCTTTTTTAGGCCGTTAGAGCTTCAAAACCCCTGTTTTTACGATTGTATATATATAAATTATATATATTTATATTTATATATATATATATATATGATAGCAGGGCATTTCACCTGAACACCTATACTATCATTTTTAGCCTTGGTATTATTATTATTATTATTATTATTATTATTATTATTATTATTATTATTATTATTATTATTATTATTATTATTATTATTATTATTATTATTATTATTATTATTATTATTATTATTATTATTATTATTATTATTATTATTATTATTATTTTGGACACCGTGATAGCCCAGTGGTCAAGTCCTACCATCTGGGCCCTGTCGCCAGTTCGATTCCCGTCGGTGCCACCAGTATTTTCATTGAACATACCGGTCCGTCTGGAAGTGTTGGAACTGCCCTTGCGGGGGTGTCATTAGAGCCTATCGTCTATTCTTCGTACTCCCCTCACGGGTGAGACGATGGAGGCGCATGTGCAGATTTGCATCAGCCATTGACAGAGAAGCACTATTATTATTATTATTATTATTATTATTATTATTATTATTATTCTTATTATTATTATTATTATATATATATATGCATATATATATATATATATATATGTATGATAGCAGGGCATTTCACCCGAACACCTATACTATCATATATATATATATATATACATATATATATATATATATATATATATATATATATACATATATATATATATGTATTTATATCATATTATATATATATATATATTATATATATATATATATATATATAAGAAGATGATTACACTTTTCGCGCAGGTATTTTTCAAGCAAAATACCAGCCCGAAAAGTGTCTTTCGGACCAAATCTCCAAAAATCAGCAAACAAGTAGAAATCAAGTAGAAATCCAAAAGGAAGCGAACAGGAAGAAGGAAAGGATTTTACATTTATAAAAATATTATTACATAACTATAAAAGATGACGACGACATTACAACAGCAAGCAGAAAAAGAAATGAAGGAAGCATACAACAAGCATTTTCCAGAAGCAAATGCTGATGACCTTTCTTTTAGAAATTTCACGAGAGAGCAAATGATTGATAGATATAGAAAAGCACACGAGTTCTGGGATAAGCAAGCATATGAAATAATAAATGTTGGAAAGAATACGATGAAGGAACTATACAAAATGAAAATTTGTATCCAAGCAAAAGAACAACTAAATATGAGAATGGCTATACATAATATATAATTAATTATTTTACATTTATAAAAATATATAAACTATAATATACAACGAAGGAGGTAATACAAGATGCCAAGACCAAAACTATAGGAAGGAGAAGCAAGACGAAAGAGAAATAACGAGAAAGCTCTCGCATACTACTACCGCCACCAAGAAAGGTTGAAGGAGGAAAGAAAAGAAAAAGCATTAAAGCAAAAGCAAGAACTCAAAAGCATAGAGGAATACAAAAAGAAGATACAAGAGTTGGAAGATAAATTGAGTAAGATACAGGTTTAAGTTCTAATTATTTTTTTTTAATCTGGTAAAAATATTTTTCATCTAAACAAATAGCTCCCATATAATAACGGTAAAAACATTAATTAATTATTTTTAGAAAAAGTATCTTACCTAATATATACATAACTGTAAAATGTCAAAACCGCCACTACCACCAAGACCAAACAAGCAATATGTTCAACTTCTTCAAGCTAAGGCTAAGCTCAGAAAGGTTGAAACGAAAGATAAAAGAAACCGCCAAGACCTTTTATCTAACATTCGTAGTAATACGAGGGTAAATCTCCGCGAGGTTAAGACTAGGGAAGCGAAGAGGCGAGAGTTTAGAGCAAACGATTATGAAGTTAGGAGGGATAATCGGCTGAACTCTCTCACATTCAAATTTAGGAAGCTAGATATAAGCTTCTATGATACAGACACCTTGGAAGATAAGGTATTGATACCCGCTATAAGATATGCCAGAAGGGAAGGGATGACCAACAATGCGGATGTCAATATATCTATAACATACTCCACCGCTCCTGCTAATGAGAGATACGACCACTATTTAAAAAAGAAAAGTTTTAACTCATTTCAACTCCGCCAATACGATACTGTATTTATGGATGCTCTGAACGAGTGCAACATAAACAACATTGAAGCGAGCGAGAATGGATATGAAAGAAACATATTAAGATATGTGGAAATAACCATAGTTCAAGAAAACGGCGGAGGATGCTATGAAGGAGTGAGAGATAAAAGAACTAAGGTTGAAGAAGGAGTAAGAATATCACCACCCAGCAAAAACAACAACTGCTTATTCTTCTTATGTAAGGATATTCTAAATATTAAACCGATGAACAAGAACCGCTGTAATATCGCCCGAGCTGAATTTAACCTTCCACCAAACTCGCCAATACCATTTTCAATAGCGGTTGAAATATTGAAAAAATATGTTAAGGAAAGGAAAACTTATGAAATAACTGACCATATTATGAAGCAAACAGTCAGCACAAACGAAGAAGGGCAGGAACCCGACAAACTAATCTTTTTGGAGAATAACCACTATTACGGATTAGTTAAGCAGTTTAAGAAGCGGTGCGAAGACTGTTTACAATTATATTTGAAGAAGCATACCTGTAATCTTAACAGGAAAAAGTTTGCTGATATTATGTTGAAGAAGAATGGTAAAAGACACTTAATAACTAAATTTAGAGAAGAAGAAAAAATAAATAACGACCAAATTCTACATTACGATTTAAAATCATATAGAAACACAAACATCGCTGTCGGCTACGATATCCACGACTGCTACATAGTCGGATATACTCAGGGGTCTGAGGGTTTCAAATACATAGCTGGTAAAGATTGTATCAGTCAATTTGTGGATGAACTAATTAAACGAGGCGAGAAGGTAAAAACAGGATGGGTGCCAAAAAAAAAGAATGAAAAACCGCCCGTTCTATATGTTAATGGTTTTAACGGGGCGAACTTTGACCACTACTTCATACACCAAGAATTAATCAGAAGGGGTATTAAGATTAAGTCTTCAAAAATCAATAACGGCTCTATTATCTGCTTAGAGTTTGAAAATGTTAAGATGTGGGATATGTGTAAGCATACACAAGGAAGTCTTAAAGCAAATCTTGAAAGCATGGGGTGCGAAATCCTAAAAGGCGACTTTGACCACGACAGGGCGAAGATGTGGGAGGATATGGACGACAAGACGAGGCAGGACTGTCTGGCTTATCTTAAAAACGATGTTATGGGTTTGAAGGAATTATACGATAAGTTAAACACAACGATATTTACAGCTCATAAGGTCAATCTAACTTCATATATTTCAACTTCAAGCCTCGCTTTTAACATATGGAAAAAATATGTAGATGGTAAATACGAGGTGAGACTTCCAACGGTAGAGCAGGAAAGAGCATTTAGAAAAGCCATTATCGGCGGAAGGACTTACCCATCTAAGAGGCGGTTTATTTCTAAGCAGTATGAAAGATACCTAAAAAAAGAAATCACCTTCGACGAAATAATAGACTACCTAGTAGATGCGGATGTCGTATCTTTGTATCCAATAGCGATGTTGTTAGCTTTTATGGTTGGCGATATACTGAAAACAATCGGACCATTTGACCCGCGAAACCTTCAAATCCGTATTTACAACCTTGACTACATCTCACCAAAAAACATATTACATTCAAGGATTGGACAGCGAGACAAAATGGGGTCTCTTAAATGGCGACTAGAAGATATGAAGGACCAATGGCTGACAAGTGTAGATATTGAGGATATGGTAGCCGAAGGTTATACGGTCCACATTCATAAAGGATACTACACCGAAAAATCGGAATGTGTCTTCAAACAATACATAGACGATATGTTTAAGGCGAAGGAAAATGCGGAGAAAGGTAGCCCGCAATATTTGCTCGCCAAATTGTTTATGAATAGTCTATACGGTAAGATGATACAACGACCTATACCTTCAATAACAACATATATACAAACTAATGAAGATTACTGGAAATTCTGGAATAGCAATCAAATAACTGACATAGTTAAATTTACGGACCAACAAGGAAAAGATTTATGGCACATATCGGGTCTTCCTCGCAATCCAATCTTATTAGAGAGTAGCATAACGAAGCCTTCATACTATGGGGCATTCATTCTAGCATACAGCCGTCGTATTATGTATAAGTATATTAAGGAAGCCAACCCGAACGGAACCATTGAAGACGACTTTTACTACACCGACACAGACAGCTTACAAATCCACGCGAGATGTGCCAAGTATGTAAAGAATATGGATAATAAAAAATTGGGTGGTATTGGAGACGATTTAGGCGATGGTTGTAAGATTATAAAAGGTGTGTGGATAGCACCCAAACTTTATATGTTAGAATTTACGACAAAGGATGCCTTTACGGAGGGAATGACAAAGAACGACTTAAAGCATATTTCAAAAGGAGTTAAAATAGTGTCTGAAAATGGAGTTAAAAGATATTTCCATTTTAGGGGTAAAGGCTTAGATGCTAATCAGCTAAACTATGATACATTTGATAAGATGGACAAAGGCGGGTCGGTTGAAAATGTAAAGGATTTCCAAATGAAAAAAATACACATTGATAGAAACAGCAAACAACAACAAGTCCCACATTTTAGCATTTTACATATGACGAATGTTAAAAAACAAGTTAATGAGAATAAATGGGCGGGTCGTAAGTTCATAAACGATAATGACAGCATCCCACTCGGATTCAACATTCGCGGTTGAATTATAGATATATTTTTTTGGGTCCTTTGCCCTTGAAGCTTCTAATTGTATGAATTCCTTTTTTTGGTTTGACTAACTTAGTATTTACAGCCGTAGCACCCATTAACGATACGGGGTCAAATGCGGTTCGGTAGTTCGTCGTTAGCTTCGCAGTCTTAGCCCTTTTACCTTTTGGATTTACTTTCACCGCCACTCGGTCAATCACTCCTTCAATTAGGTCCTTCGTGCTACTGCCTTTATTGTATGTAGTCGCCCTTACACCCGTTTGTCGGCTCAGGTCTTTTGCAATCGTTCCTCCAAGGCTATGACCCGTCAGCTCTACATTATCCTTACCATATTTCTTTATGACTTCATTAACCAACTTCTGCTCTTCTTTATATCTCGGTGTTCTTTTTAATACTCCCTTTACTAATGCGACATCGGTTAGCAGGTCCCGCTTATCCGCACTTCCCCTAAATGCTACTATTGCTTTGCCATCTTTCTCATACACAGTTGATTTTTCTTTGCTAGCGACTGGTTTCCATCCGTCCGCACCTTTTCGTTCAGACGAAGACAAATAGACATCATCCGACAACTCCGCACTGCCCCCCTTCTGTTTCCTGTATGCCTTACCAGCTTTTTTTAATGCCTCCTTGTAGCTTATGTTATGTTTAGCTGAGTAAGCCTTTACAAAGATTATCCACTCACTCATCGTAGCACGTGTGCGACAGCCCAACTCGTTGGGTATTCTATATTATTAATTATTTAATTTTTTTCCTGCCAACTATATACACCCCCCTAATATGTCCGCCCTCACTAGACTGTGCGAGAAGTTCCAACAACTTTCCATTGAAGGCGAAAATAAATCGTTTTCTCTTGCCGACGTCCAAAAGGTAATCCACGACGAAATAAAAGCGATTGAAGAAATGAGAAATGCTCAACCCAAAGACACATTTCATTTTGGGAAATACAAAGGCAAAAAAATAGAAGACATCGCAAAGATTGATAAGCCATACATTGAATGGTTAGTTCGTCAACCTTGGGTCCAAAATAAGGATGAATTGAAAAAGTATTTACCGTAAGAGATACATTTTACCTCTTATATTGATTTCTTTTTTTATTATTCGCAGTATTGCTTTCTGTTTGTGGAAGTCGCTAAATTTGGTAAAATGTGGTTCTTTCAATAAACCGTCTTCAACTTCTAATTCTCTATTTACTTCAAGGTATTGTTGAAGGATGTCTTTGAATTGTATGATGTCAAAGTGGTGGTCTACGTGGACATCAACCCGCTCATATATATCGCCACTTATTTCGCATATGTATCTGGGTTCTACGAATACATCAATCGCCATAAGGTCAAGATATTCTTGTATTTGCGGTCTTATTGTATTCCTGCTCGCTTCTTTTATCACTCTCGCCATTTTTTAAATTTGCTAAGCCCTATAAGGTCAACACAGCAATTCCACGAAAACGGCTTACCATCTACACGAAAGTGTTTTCTCCCAGCGGTCAAATTACTTTCAACATCAATGATGCCATTTTTTAGACAAGGGTGATGGGTTATTAGGTCTCGCACGAAATTGCCATCTTCTGGGTTCAGCACTTCACCATCGTTATATTTGCTTATTATTCTTCTTATGTGGGATTTGATAGATGCTTTTGTTAGAAACCGCCTACCACCCACAAAATACAACTTACGACGATACATTACTATATTATTATATTAGAAAAAGTTATTACAAAAATAATTATTATTGGTCTTCTAAGAAATTAACGATAACACTCACATTTCCTCCATTATTAACAGTCGCGACAGACTTTTGTAAAAATGTTAGATTTTCACCAGGAGAAAGTTGAATGTCGTAAGTTCGCAGGTCAATAAGCTGGCTAGAAGTAGCATTAACATAAAGTTTAAGGATGACATCCGTTATAGTGGCACCACCAAGGGCAGTCGCAGCGGTATCCTTTGACACGATTGAAGTTGTAGCATCAATATCAGCAAAGTTCTCCGCCGTAAGTGTTCCAGTTGTTTTCACAATCCTCACTATATTAACTTTGGTATCTTCGTTTGATATGCTCACGAGAGATGGATAAACGATTGAATAATTTGTAGCACCGCCATTAAAAGTTGTTTTATTTTTTATGCTAATAATTGGACTTTCCGTTGTGCTCGCTGGCTCACTACCTTCCGTTTCGTTTGATATGCTTGTATTAATAGTGTTGGTGCCTTCAATAAACATACTACAACTTGCCGTTTTCATACTTTGTATTCCAGTTCCACCAGCTCCATAATTTCTGATACGAGCAACAAAAGGGAGAGTTGTATTTCGCAGACTAACACCAGTGTTCGCATTCGCATACTTAATCATATGGACTTGTTGGAATGCTCCAGTCGTTGGATTCTCAATTGAAAACTTAATAGCACCAAAACCTAAATACTGGAATTGGATTTGGAAAACATTTCCTTTCGTCAAATCTAATGCGGGCATATCTTTCGTCCCATCACACGGGTCATCCCAGTTCGCCTGTGCGATAAGAGTAATCGCTCCTCCCTTACAATGAGCGATATTAAAACCCACAGTCCTTTCTTTGTAAAAGTAGAAACCATTTTGTAGATTATTATCACCAAGCAGGGACGGGCCCCCGGCGTACCAGGAGCCGGCGCGCTGCTCAACGTGCGTTTGCAGCTGGGACCGCACCGACACGTCGGCGAGCGGCTCGGTCTCGTAGGGCAGCTCCAGCGCCACGTCCAGCTGTTCCTCAAAGTAGAGCAGCACTTGGCGCAGGTGTACGCGGTCCTGAGGACCACGGGCGGCGAGCCCCGCGCACCTCAGGGCCCGGAGCGGAGTGCCAACGCCGGCGCGCTCGCAAGCAGCCACTAGCGCCGGCGGAGCGTGACGGAGGTCGAGCAAGCACAAGGGCTCTAGTTCGCACAGCGCATTGGCCAAGTAGCCGGGGTCCTCACAGCGGAGGAGGTCGTGGGCTAACAGCCCCGCCCGGATTTCCGGGTCCAGCCAAGGCGCCGGCCGGCCCGCTAGGTGCTGCAGAATACGGCGCAGCAGGGGGTACTGGCTTGTCGGGGGCTCGGTTGTAAGCCAGTGCACTTCGCGGAGCTTCCAGGACAGCTCTAACAAGAAGCGCCTGTCGTCAACCTCCCCGGCCAGCCCCCGCGAGACGGCGTTTTTGTCTAGGTATGCTACGGCCGCCCCCATTAGCGTCAGGGCATAGCTTGCGTCGTTCCCGGCGTCATCCGCTGCCCCTAGGCACAGACTCCGCAGCTGCGGAAACCAGAGGCCCTGGTCCCTGGCCTCGGCAAGCAGCTGTCGTGTGGCTGACGTGCACGCTTTGACAGGGGCCCCCGCTCGCGCGGCCTCCTGCTCCTCCTGGCCCTTGGCGCGCTTGGCCCGACCGGGGCCCCCGGATGCCGCGCGCGCTGCTTCCTCGCCCTTCTTGCAACCGCGACAAGTCGGCGGCCTGCGTCGCATACGAATTATGAAACTAGTGAAAAAAAATTTTTTTTGCAAAGGACATTTCGGCAATTGGAGACATTTAGAGAAAAAAAATCGGGAGCCGAGGGCGGGCGGGGAAAAAAATTAAGGTGCAAAAAAATTCCCCGCTCGCCCTCGGCTCCCGAAAATTTTTCTGTCGCTAAACATCTATTGCCGAAATGTCCTTTGCGAAAAAAAAATTATTTGCGTGCCGCAATTTGCGGCAAAATACAGTGTCCGTAAATTACCAAGAAATTGGCCCGGCGGTGCCACAAACCGTAGCCGGTACATTTCGCGCCTTGGGTGCGACCGGGATCCGGGGTTTTTTTGGTGTTCTTTCAAAAAAAAATCTTAACCAACATTTAAGAAGTGTTTAGCTCTGGGCCTGTACTGCCGGACTGCGCTGCAAGAGCTGCAGCTGTGCCGGGGGCGCGCGGCCCTGCTGGCACATCCAGCCCACCTCGACCTCGAACAGCTGGAAGCCCGCGGGGAAATCGCGCACTACTGTCTGTGGCTTCGCCGGCCCGTACTTCGAACGCAAGACAATGCCCAACAAGGGCCCCTGGGCCCCGATCACCACGATGTCAAGCCTGCCGCCGGGCGCCGCGTGGCCGAGGCTCTCGTCCAAGTTATCAAAGTCCGAGAGCCGCCACGGCGCCAGCACTGCGGGCTTGATCAACGGCAGCCACAAGGCGCCGTCCGCCGGGTAGCTGCCGAGCACGCCCCGGTGCTGGTTCGTAAACTCGTGCGACGCCTGCAGCGGGCCCCACGACAGCCGGCCGCCCTTGGTTCTCTCGCGCAACCAGCGGCACAGCTATCACCAATACCGATAAATGAATAGTAGTCCTTGGTTTCGTCCGTAGTCCATAAGGCAGTGAAGCGACACATAACACCCATACCAGTTCTATATTTTTTTTTCTGCTCTCCATTATCGCATTAGCAGTATTTTTAGCATCTGTTTTAAGGTCGGCCATATTCGCATTGAACGATACGGTCGCATCCGTTTGAGTTAATGACCACACCCGTGTATTAACAGTGTAGGGAAAGATTTCCTGTAATACTGGAGTTAATGAGGTTGTTAGTGCTTCTCCGAATGACGTTTTCATATTGTTGGTTTCAATATGCCCATCATATCCGACTTTGACATTTACAAAGTCTCCGTCAGGATTTTGGGCGACTAAATTTCTCTAATGAGTGGTCATAGTTCCTATATTATTAAAAAAATACATCTAAATTTTAAATATTACTTTACTGCCCCTGCTTATGTCCTAGTAATGGTGTCATTCTTAACATTTACTTCTTGCTGAGTTACGACAATGTGTAATGATTGTAGGTTCCAGCCACGGTGGTCGCGATAAACTCCCATCGTCGCTCGGTGTCTAGACTTAATCCGCTGATTTCATTTTGGTCCTTGCTCCACAGTGGGCGGGTATTGTCAAAGCTATCGCACCAAACCCAGTTGTATTGATAAACATTGCTATTCATCAAAGCAGAGCCTTCCAACTTCGGTTTAAGATACATATAGTCTTCTAGTTTATATTGCTGACAATCAACATTGAATTCTTGAAGTCGTGCTCCGTCTAGTGTGGTATAAAAAGTTGGACCTTAGCGCCGAGCAGGTTGCTATTGTCATAAGCAGTGTTCTTATTTTCAGTTCCGTTGAACACAGCGTGATAAATCTTCTTAATTCGGCGACCGTGTCCTCTATCAAATCTAAGGATAACATTTTGAGAAGTTGAAGTTGCAGTATTTTTATACAAATAAGAATAATCAATGTTGAAGCTCATTCCTTCGGGGCTCATAATCTTCTGCTGAATTGATTGGATAACATCGGGATTGGTTTCAACAGCTAAGAAGAGGTTGAGGTTAGTGACGGCCACACTTAAATCCGCCGCCGCAACAGTGCCTCCGCCAGTAGAAAGAGCATCATCGTTGTAATAAAAGATTTTGGGTGTCTGTTGCCAAACAATTCGCATAGTCAAAATTTCTGGAAACATAATGGTTTTATCCAGAGCGAAAATAGTATTGTAAAGCATTCCAAGATTAATCTTAACATTAATACTTGGGTCGGCAGTATTAATAGTGCCTCCAGAAAAATACTTAGCCTCATTGTGCGCAACATTAACAACACTAAGAGTGCCAGTTGCTGCAGCAATTAAACTATCATCGTGTCTGCGAGCATTTGTTGTTGGTTGAGTTAAGTAAGCCTTCATCCTTGATTGGAATGAAGCCATAACTTCAGAAATACGAGAAGTAATTGCCGTCGATACATCACCACCATTCGTAGCACCAATAGTGGTCAAAGCAGTTTTACCGTCCACTTTAGTATCGACAGCATCAAGCAAGCTATATTTTCTTTCAGTCGCAGCGGTATTACTAAAACTCGCCCCATTTGTTGTGTTGTTCTTTTGAAGCATACAACCAGCACCAGATTTGTTGTCGTGGTTTTCCAAAGCTAGTAAATCATCAATTGAGGTCTCTGGTTTCCAAATCATCTTAGTGATATTTCCGACTTCGTTAATGTCGCAAAGATAAACACCACCTCTGGTAATCAATTGTATCTGCCTAATTGGTGCCAGGCAATCCATAAAGCATTTATTGTAGTTTGCCGCCTTCGCCTCTCGAGCATAAGTAAAACTCAAAACAGAGCGAGCCAAGTTAAAAGGGCGACTAATAAGGTCAAAGTTGCTTTCCTGTCCTCCTGCGGTAGTTATAGTGATACTAGAAGAACCCTCACGAGGGGTAAGCTTATTCAAACGATAAGAAGCACTGATGTAGTCAGTCCTGCTGAAATCTAGTTCTCCGCCGTGTTGTGTGGGCATGTTGTTTTTCCTCTTTTTACGGTTGTCTTATATTTTAATATGAAAAAAAAATTAATTAATTAATTAACTAGATTTGAGTAGATTTAAAAATGATAAAAATAAATTAAAATAATTCGTCTCGCGGTAAATCAACAATGTCATTACAATGCCGAGGCCGTTGAGATTAACTGGCTGGTCGTTTTCGTCAGTCAAGTAAAACCGATACACCTTGCTTGAACTAGTAGATAGCCTTTTTCCGTATTCACTGCCCGAGCCGTCATAGATAACAGAGCCGAACGGGATTTCATTCGCTGTGTATATTTCCTGTAATACGTGATTATCGCCTTCGCCGACTAAGTCTGATTGAAGATATAATGTGTTTTCGCCAGTCAAGATTATGACATTTGGAGACTTAATGACGTTGTTAGCAAAGAAATATGTTGAGTCGCGGTCAAAACCCATTACTTCGTGAATACGTGTTTCGGTGTCAAATATAAACCGCGGTTGTATTCCTCAATTGTTTGCTACTGTAAATAATAGCTTGCCGTCTTCTGGGTCGGTGTTTGTGTTGTTGCTCGTAACGGTGTATGTGTAGTCGTTGGGACTGTCTGCCGTTAGCACCTCAGCCATTTTATTTTTTAAGTTGTTCATTGTGTAGTTTCCCTCGGGTATCGTAATGAGTGCCTCATATCCGTTTTTGCTCAGGGTAAAAGTGTTGTAAGGACTTGCCACAGAGTAATACGATTTAGGAACATAGATGTGAAGTATTTTACAATGGGTAGGATTGTCTAGCGATTTCATATCAATGGAGTGAGTGAAATCACTGTCCGAGCCGTTTATCCTATTTTTGCTATTGACATAGTAAATGTTAGAGCTCCTGCCTCCCCTATATTCCATAGTAAGTGCTTTTTTTCAAAAACCACTTACAATCTCAAAAAACTATTGCGAAGCGTATATATTAGAAAATATATTTTTTATTTTACTGGCTGGGTCTAAATAAAGGTATCAAAACCATAGCCGTTCTGGGCTTTCAACTCCTCCGCTTCTTTTTCTTTTAAGTCCGTCCAACCGCTGGCAAATTTAAAGCGATTACCTTTCGCCCGCTCTAACAAAAACCTAATACTATGCCATCCGCAGGTTGTGCTCGTATCACTTTGGTTTTTAACCTGATTAACCTTCATTAATAAGTATGTGCTCGGCCTACTCTTTTCAATAAGCTGTTTCATTTGATGTAGAAAGCCTTCAGTCGGCTTATACAAAGCGAGTGGGTCGTATATCTCTATGCTTCTATCACCGTCTAAAGAAATATAAACCGCAATCCAATGTTGCCCTTTTTTGGTGCTCGGGTCTGTGTTCATAATAAATCCATACTTCTTTCTTTTTTCTGGTTTAAGTTTGTTTATTTCATCGCTCGCTACTGTTCCCAAATACCATTCGTGCTTTTTCATAATGTTGTCTATTTCGTCCGTCATTAGCCCTCGGTAGGGGCCTCCTCCCACGATTTCGGGTGTTTTGTCGGCGGTGATTTCGGGTGTTTTGTCGGCGGTGATTTCGGGTGTTGTGTCTGCGGTGATTTCGGGTGTTGTGTCGGGCGTGGGTTCGGTGTTGGTTTCAGGTGTGGTGTCTGGTGTTGGGGCTGGTGATATGTCGGCAATGGTTTCGGTGGTTGGTTGAATACCGAGATTATTTGAAACTTGATTTTTAATGTTTGGATCGCTTCTCATTTCGGTTACTAAGTTATTTACATAATCCTTCTTCTTCATTTTCTTCTTGTATTTGCCCTTCTTCAAATATTTCTTAATTTTTGCTATTGTTAAAAGTTTGTGTATTAATTCCTCCATCGTTTTTGCCCCAGCACCAGCTTGGTTTATTCCCAAATAATCGGCTAGTTTCTTTCTCATTTCATTCTGGTCTATTCCTAAATCAATACCTTCATCTACTATAACTTGTGCCATACCCGCTGTCGTGTGTTTTCCTTTAACTTTTTTTGGTGGTGGTTTGCCCCAAGCTTTCATTTCTTTTTCCAAAGCAGGGCCCAAAGTTTTGGGTATATCCAATTTCGGATACTTGTAATCATTTCTTAAACCTGCGGATATGTATGATATTTTGTCTTTAATTTCAAAGTGTTTCGCTTTGGCCTCCGCTTGCTTTTTTTCTTGTTCTAATTCTTTTTTGTATTGTTCAGCCAGTTCTTTCTGCTCGTCTGCTGATTGGGCATCGGCTATCGCTTTCTCTATTCCTGTGCCAAGTTTGATAAATTCTGTTTTGCTCAAACCTTTAATAAATTTAGTTGTAAAGCCCGCTTTCTTCATTAATTCAATGTATTTTTCTTTTAATTCCTTTTCAGCCTTTTTCTCTTCTTTTGTTTTCAATAGCATCTGCTTTTCTTCTGGTGCTTGGGGTGCTTGTGGTGGTCCTAGTTGTGGTGCTTGGGGTGGTGCTTGTGGTGGTCCTAGTTGTGGTGCTTGTGGTGGCGCTTGGGGTGGTGCTTGTGGTGGTGCTTGTGGCGGTCCTTGTATGTATTGAGGTTGGAAAGGTGGTAATAGCATTAAATTATTTTTTCTATCTTGTTCAAATTTTACATCCTCTATAAGTTTTTGCTCTCTGTTCGCCTCCCTTATTAATTCTTCTTGTCTTTCTTTGATGTCATCATTCTCCTTCCTCTCCATTCTTTTCTTCTCATCTTCTGCCTGTTCTCTTAACTTCTTTTCCTTTTCCTCCTGCTCGTGTATTAGTTCATATTTTTTCAGCAGGTTGTTTTGTATCTGGTTGCGGTTCTCGTGTTCAAGACGATTGAATTCGGACTTGATTATTCGCTCTTTTGTCTTTCGTGTTTTCTTCGTTTTATTGTCCCCTTTCATATATTTCAAAAACAGTTTAACGATTTGAAGTGTTGAAAGGTCATTCGTTTTCTCGCCAAAGTTGAGATATGCTCGTTTGCCTTTCACTTTAATATATGGTCGGCCATCTTTGGTTCTGTATATCCTCGGTGGCCGTTGTTTTCGCGGTTTTTTTACAACCATTGACCCGACTTTTTGGTGAAGCTTTTTTAAAAAAAGGTTCGTATATGTTAGAGAAAAAAATAATAACATAATTTACATTTGTGATTGGGGTTTACCGAAATTTGACTGCTCCACCTCGTTGCTTCCCGTATCCTTGCTTAGCCGCAGCCTTTGCTACACGGTCCGCATAAGGCACTCCGACATCACTGAGAAAGGTAGCACCTCTTGAAATCAATTGGTTCTTCTTGATAAACCTATTAGCATCCACTATCGCTTTTCCGACTGCTTTCCAATTAACTTTGCCTCCTGTTTGTTTCTTTTTTGATTTTCTTTTCCCTCCTGCTTGGGGCATACTGGGGTTGTAGCTGATGTTATAACCTGATGGTCTTGAAATAATCACTGGTGATGTTGGCATCTATATAATGTGTGAAAAAAAGTAAATAATAATAAAATTACTTTAAGCGAATATTGAAGTTCTTTCGTAATTCATCCGATACCGCATCCACATACAAAAAGTTAAATCGTTCTTTTGTCGCCTCGTGATATTTTTCAATGAAGTATTCAAGGTCGTAGCCGAGGTCCAAATGCTTATACACGAGTTCTATTTTATCAACACTCTGTCCAGGAAAAATAAGAAGGTAGTCCAGCTGTTTGATAGCCTCAGGCCGTAGGTCGTTAAGGTATTGCGAACTCATAATCACCTTTGACTTGTAGTGTCTATTTTTTTTCAACAGGTCGCTTACTGACTTATCCCTCAACGAGCTACCCAAATCATCTAACACGAACACAACTTCTAGTGTTATGTATTTGCTCGGTCTTTCTGCTGGTGCTTGCCCCTGCTTCTTCTTTTCCTCTTTACCAAAATATAAAAACTTTGGCTTTTCTACTTCCTCTTTACCGTCCTGAACAATTTCGCCTTCTTCTTGCTCCTCGTCTGGCTTATTGAGCTTGTCTAATTCGTAATCAATCACACTGTATCCGTCCGTTTTCAAATATGTGTATATCGCCATTGGATTGCCTTTCTTTTTAAAGTGTTTAACCATTTCTTTGTATATGTGGTCTTTGTGTATCGTGCTGGCGATAATGACAATCCTTGTTTTTCTGTCAGTCGTTCGTTTCAGGATTTCAAAAAGCGCGGTCGTTTTCCCACTCTTCTTGCGAGCGAGAAGAAAAATATTGGCATACGGTTCATCAAATAACTTATATCATTTTGCCAACTTATCGCCATCTCCGTTTTGCTTAACTGGTCTAACTTTAATATCATTAATCTTTTCCATAGTATGAGCTTTTTTTTCAAAAACCTCCTACAACCTCAAAAACACTTTTATATATTCTAAAATATATTTTTGTTTTAATCACTTACCACAACGGCGGGGTTAAGCGACGAATTCCAAACAAATAACAATTCTTCCACCCAAGAGGTCTGTCTCAATACTACCATTGTCTGTTTTAAGCACTCTAAAACTGTATTGTCCGTCGGTCCAATTAATAATACCTAAGTTGTAGCTAAGATTTGAAATGTTAGCCGTGTTGCTATCAGCGAATGTGCCAATAATTCCAATGCGGTCCATATGAAGAATTTTTGTTTTCATTTCAGTCATATCATTCATATAGTGGATATACTTAACATTCATTCTAGTTGGGGTAAAGTTCAATTTAATGGTTTTGTCAAATGTTTTGCTACCATTGACCCCGCCCGCAAAATCATTACTCAGAAAAATAATCTTTTGGAATTTATAGTCCGCCATTGTAATGCCCTCTATACTAATCTTTATAAACTTTTTATTAATTAATATTTCTGCTCGGACTGCCTGCGATTTCTATTCGCGGGTCAGTGATAAAAAAATGAAAGTTGTGTGTGGTGTATTCAAAAAGGAATAGAAACCAAATTTAAATGTGTGTATAAGCCGATGAGCGATTGGTGTGTTAGTTTTGATGAAGCTATTCCGCTAATCTGTGCTGGTGATGCTTCTTGGTATAAAACTCAACTATATGAGTGCTCACTTCTTTGAACTAGAAGGTGATGGAAGGCAGATGCCAATCAATAGTGTTAAAATACCGACATAAGTGTTGGCTGTCTCGCACGGTAAGTTCTTTTCAGATAACCTCACGATACAAAGGGTGATGATGGCGATAATGATACCCATTTGAAATAAGTATTTAATAAGTCGGCTGTCGGTTGGTCTGTTCTTTATACAACAACAATTCCAGTTGTCTTCCAATTCGTGCTCTACTTTTTTTTCTTCATTCTTCAACGAAATGTCCAAAACACGGTTCTTCAACTCTGGTGTTAGTTCGCCGTCTGCCATATCAATGAGTGGAGGTGGAGGGTGTAATCTAGGTGGCATAGTAGTAAGTGCTTTTTTACAAAAACCACTTACAATCTCAAAAACTATATTGGGTTTGTAAGGGCTTGTCCTTACGGGAATACAACTGCTCGGATTTCGGCTAGTTGGTTTGCTTGGTCTTGTAGTATATTAAGTAAAGTTTTATTTTCTTTTTCTAAATTAATAACCTTTTCTGATAAATGTTGAAAAGCACTAACCAATATCGGAATAAATTCTGTATATGTTATGCCTTCAAGGTAGCCGTCTCCGTCATCCGCTTTCATTCCGCTTTCGGATACGAATTCAGGAAATACTTTCTTAACTTCGTCCGCGATAAATCCGTGGTTCTTTTTTTCTTTCTTCTCGTCTGTTTTCCAATAATACGAACAACAATTTATCTTCATTAGTTTCTCGCAACAATCACCGCAGTCTAATGTTTTAATATCTGCTTTTAATCTCCTGTCCGAGGAGTTTGTCCAAGCACCATTAAGCGGAATATAATTATAACTGCCTGACGGCTCGCTTGAAGAGTTTGAAGTATTCCAAGCGTGAAGCAAACCAGTAGAAGAAACAATTGCTCCATAATTCGTATATCCTCCTGATTTAAAAAATAGTTGTGGGTCGTTAGTATAAGCGGGTCTTTTTCGTATTAATAAATTACCGCTGGAAGTTGTTGGAATTACTACCTCTCCCGACGTATTAATGTTAATCGCCTCATTCCAAGTTATATTATTTCCCGCTGTTGTTCCACTATTATAATAAAAAGCAAGTTTGTTTGAGATTTTGTATATTTGAAAGTTTGAGCCTGAATTACTTGATTTCCAGTTTGAGCCGTCATAATAAGCATCAAAACTTATACCTATATTGTCGTGTGCCCAATTCAATAATTGAAATGTTGGATAAGCATCCGCCGTTGTTATTGCTTGTAAGTGTGCCCCTCCGATATTTGAAGCATTTCCCTATAACTCTAATCCTCCTGTCGCACCAACGCCTTTTGTTGAATTGCCTATAATTATTGGACGGCTTACATTTGATACATCTTTAGTTGTTGTTATTTTGTCGCTTGTTGTTAATGTTGTTGTTGATATACCCGCACTAGCCGTTATTAACCCTTTTGTCCATAAAGTCCCGTTTGCCCCATTCAATGACATTAACAATTGCTCTGCTGAATTTTCCCACACAAAACCATCCGCCGAAGCATTACCACTCCTAAATCTTACAGCAAAGCCTATAATATCGTTGCCTGCCACCGCAGTTCCTCCACTTAATGATTTACCAGCCCCGGGTTGCGCCATATAAATCCCCCATCCTGAGTTGTCTGTATCCCACATAAATATACCTTGCCCATTTCCTCCGTCAGTTTTATTTTGAATAGATAACTTACAACCACCATCTGCTGTTATTAATCCGCTTGCGGTTAATGTAGTTGTTGATACTCCCGCGGTTGAAGTAATTGTCGTTCCCGTTATTGTCCCGCCATTTGTTATGTTGTTAGAGTTCATATCCAATCCTCCATAAAACCTCATACCGCCAGCATTGTTAAAACGGACAATGTCAGACGAAGCACTTTTATTATCCAAAAGTTTTGAAATATAAAGTCCCGCCCCTTTTACATCAGACGCTACATTCGTAAATACATAACCTCGTTGGTTCGCGGTTCCACTTGTAGCAGTATTTAGAGTAAATAAGAAATATTGATAACCACCTGATGTCTGTGAAAAGAATATATCTCCTCCATTTTGGTTTAATATCCTCGCCCCATTATATGTAATATTTCCACCATTAGTGATAGTTTGATTATTAAAATCGGCATTGTTCTTTAAAGTTAGATATTTTATCGTAGTGCTCGCCCCATTAAATGTTTTACTTCCTGTTATGGTTTGGTCTGTTGTTAGTTTTACATTTTGTCCGTCCAATGTGTCCGTATACCCTTTTGTTGCTCCGTCCGTTGCTAATGTCGGAGTTCCAAGGTTGGCTATTTTGCTACTATTACAATCTAGCCCCGAAGCATTTACCCAACCGACGATTACCCCATCAATAGTAAAACTTATTTTTTTCGCAGAAATTTCAAAGTTGTAATATGTTGCAGTTTTCATATCCAAACTAGCAATTGACCCGATATTACTGGTAGAATTGAAAACGATAAATGTGCCCTTTGTTGTTGAATTGATTGAATTTCCCGTTATTTCAACACCGCTGCTATACGTCTTAATTCCTGCTATGGTTTGGTTTCCTGTTAGTTTCACATTTTGCCCGTCTAATGTATCCACATAACTTTTGTTTGCTCCGTCCGTTGTTGCTGATGGTGTGGCTAAGTTTGTTATTTTGTTGTTATTCAAAGATAGTGTAGTGCCAGTTGCGGTCGCGATTACATTATTACCCGAATATAACTCTACATACGACCCAGTTATTTGTATCGGATACCAAGTCGCTGTTGCTGTCTTTTGTGCGGCAATCATTCCTATTTTTGTATCAAAGGCTATGCCAATACCATCAAAAGTAGTAGGATTGGACGAACCACTTACTTCTAAAGTTGATGTAAATTTTTTTATTCCCTGCTATGGTTTGGTCTCCTGTTAGTTTAACCACCGAAGTGTCAAGAGTAGAAACATCCACACCATCAACAAAATTAACATTTGTTATGCTTTGACTTTTCATATCAATCCCCGCACTACCATTTATTATGTTGCTGAATGTCGTAATACCCGCTATGGTTTGGTCTCCTGTTAGTTTGACCGCAGAAGTATCAAGGACAGAAACATCAATGTTGTCAACAAGATTAACATTTGTAATTGAAAATCCTCCCATATTTAAACTGCCCGTCATAGCCACTGTGCCGTCCTTTGCCAGTTTAGTATCAGTGTAAGCCTTCGTTGAAGCATCGCCGTCATAGAATGGGGCTGGAAGTCCGCTGATTGCTGTTGTGCTGTTAAAATTAAAAACATTACCCGTCAATGTTATTCCACCCCCCGTTGTTGGTGCGAAGACTATGGACGAACCAACAATGCTTAGTGGATATCCCGTTGCTCCACCTACCTCCGACGAATAAATAGAACCCATATTATTGTTGTAATTAAAGAATAACTTACCTGTGTTGAATGGATTTGAATCTTTTACACCCAAATAAGTAGTAAATGTTTTGTTTCCTGTTATTGTTTGGTCTCCTGTTAGTTTAACCACCGTAGTGTCAAGAGCAGAAACATCAATACCATCAACATTACCTACGTTTGTTATGTTAAATCCTCCCATATTTAATCCGCCCGTCATATTCGCGGTGCCATCCAATCTAAGAAAAGGTGAAGCAACATTTCTCCATTGTCCTGTGCTATAAATGAGCAGTTGGTTATCAGCGGGGGTGCCTGTTATGACTACATCACTTAAAGCATCTATTGATTTAGTTGCTATCCTTGTGTCAAAATCTGTATTAACCCGTTAGTTCCTTCGGTTAAGTTGGTTGTGCTCTTTGTTGCTAATTGAGTGTCAAACGTAGCATTAGTATAATATCAATTAGTGCCTTCGGCTAGGTTAGTGGTTGATTTAGTGGTTAGTCGCGCATCAAACCTACCATCAGTATAGTATAGATTAGTGCCTTCTTTTAAGTCCGTCGTTGATTTTAAAGCAAACCTCGCATCAAATCGTCCGTCAGTATAATACAGATTTACGGGGTCAGCATCTTCTGGCACCCTATCTGTGTATAAGCCCACTATGTTTGTGTTCGTTAAATCTAAGTTTTTTATGTCTAGACTATCAACTGCGATTTCAGACAAGCCTAAGAGCGACTTATATTGACTCATTCTATATTTGTTAAATAATCGTTTATTAATAAAAACTAAATAATATTATTTTGTATAATAATATAAACAAGTTATAAAATGCCAAGAGGTAATAGAGAGATTGCCATAAAGAACCTTGAAAAGGGTTGGGAGGCAAAGAAGCAACAGGCTAAACAGAGAAAGATTGAGAGGGCGAGGGAATTACTAGCGGAGGAAGAGGCTAAGAATGTGAAAGAAATGAACGAAGACGAAAAGATGGACCACGTGTCAAAGAAACAGTTGGCTAAGGATATGATTGATGGGCGGGACGGTGAGATAAGTGAGGAAAGTAGCTCGGAAGAAGAGGTTGAACAGGACTTTGCTGACCTAATTGCCCAACGGGTTGCGGGTATGAAATTGAAGACTAAACAGAAGAAGAAGAAAGCGGTAAAAAAGAAATTGCCTGAACTAGAAGAAAGCGAGAGTGAAAGCGAGGAAAGTGAGGAAGAGGAACAGCCTAAGAAAGGAGGCTCCGCCGGAGGTGGAGGTTCGTCCTACGGACGGAACAAAGGTAAGAAATCAAACATATCAGTTAATGTTTATAACCAACAACCCGAGAAACCAAAAAAAGAAACAATGATACATCTAAAATTTTTCTTAAATTCTAATATATAACTTTATGCACGACTTATTATTTACTCTTTTATATATCGTGATAAACTACCTTACTTTTTTAGTCGCATACAGCAATGGACCATAAGCATAGCAATTCAGGAGGTGATGACGAGAATGAAAGAAAGGAACAACAAGCATTAGAAATACATTACCAAAAAAGATTACCAACAGATAAATGGAATACGATATGGGCAGACAAACCGCTTAAACAAGTATTTGTAGATGTGGCGGATATGTCAAAACTTAAAGACAAGAAAGGAAATAAAGGCTATGCTTGGATGTTGTTTTGGATTGACACTCACAGCCGATTTTTAATTATTAAACCGCTTAAAAACAAAACGGCGAAAGAAGTTTATATGGCTTTAAAATCAGTACCATACACGCCCGAATCAATTACAACCGATAGTGACAGTGAATATAAAGGAATGGTTAAAGATTATTTCAGAGACAATAATATTGACCATAGGACGGTTGAAGTTGGAGACCATCGGGCTCTTGCGATAGTTGACCGTGTTATTAGAACTATTAGAAGGTGGCTTGACATTTTATTTGAAACTAATGGTAATTTTGATTGGCTTTCTTGGATTGATGATATGGTAGATGCCTACAATATGCGTTTTCATAGAACTATTCAAAACCGACCGATTGATGTTTTTAAAAGTGTAAATAAAAATAAACAACTCATTCAACGGGACGGGATAATAGACGAATTTGAAAAAGGTGATAGAGTGCGAAAGGAATTAAAAAGGAATTTATTTTCCAAAGGAGGAAAACAATACAGTAAGCAGATTTACACCGTCGTCGGAAGAAAGGGCTTCAAATTAATACTCAATTCGGATGAGCTAGTCAGTCCTCGTGAATTATTAAAGACCAAATTTGATAAACCGGCCGACGAAGAAAAGCAAATTAACGAACAAGTTAAAGAAATGACAAAAGAAAAGAAAACAAAGGAATTATTAAACCGGGAAGACATACAGCCGGAGAATATCAGGACTAGCAAACGAGAAGGAAAAGCAAAAGTAATATTAGATTTGTGAGTGAGAAAAATTTTATTTAGTCCCAAGGCATCATCGGACTAATCCACTTTTCTGTTCATCGCTGTGAGCGAATTGAAAATAATCAACTCGTCTGGCTCACCCACCGACACAAGAAATAATTGCTTATTTTTTGGTTTTCTTATAGTGTCATCAACTCTCGCCCAACCAAAGTAGTATCCATTTCTTTTCTCTTCTGGATTTTCTTCAAAAAAATCACCAGCCCAATTTTTCATAGCATAATCTCTCACTTTTTTTCTTGCCAAGATGAATTCGGTATGAACTTGAACAAATCGCTTACCCTCAACATTTCTTGCTGATTGCTCAAATGAGGTCCAGCCTATTTCAGGTATTGGACGGCGCGGAGCGGGTTCAGCAGGGGCTAGGTCGGGCTGGTCAGGGGCGGGGACAGGCTGGCCAGGGGCGGGCTCGGCTGGGTCGGGGTCGGTCGGGGCGGGTCCAGGGGTTGGGTCGGCGGGGACTGGGGCATCCTTCAACTCCCCAAGCTGAGCCCTCCGCAGGATGTCGGTGATTTGGTCCATAGAACCGTTCGCCTCCAAGTGAGCAAAGAGCTCGTCGGTCGCCTTCTTGGACCTTGAAAACATCCACTTCTTGGATTGTGAGCTTTTGGGAGAATGAGATTGCCACGTGATTTTGGTTTGGGTTGTCAGTTTCTTAGCAATTTCCTTTTTTCGGGGCGAATTTTGGAAATAGTTAATGTAATTTAGGCAAACGGAATGAAAATCTAGAAAAAAAGTTGGCCAAACACTCTGCGGTGGGGAGGTACCATTTTACCGCATTACCGCAAAAAATAAAATGACTGAAAGTCTGATCACGAAAGAACAAAGAACGAAAGAAGATTGGTTAGAAATCTTTGAGGCTAACAAAGAGAGTAAAACCAATCTAAAAAAAAGCAAAATAGTTTGTGAAGAAAAAATCAATAAGATTGACAGAGAAATTGATTTATTGAATGCGAAAAAACAACCACACATTGTCAAATTAAATGCTATTAATCAAGTAATTCACAAACTTGATAAGGAAAGTATCAAGGTTGAAAACGACAGAATGTTCAGACAAAAAAGACGAATGACTTTATTCAAAAAAGAAAAAGAAATCAGACTTTTTTATGCTTGGAGAAAAGAAAATCGTTCTGAGTTTAAGATAGAAATACAAGACCGTATTTTTGATGGAATAGATAAAGAAGGATTGTCTTTCAATCGTTCGCTAATGAAATACATAAGAGATAAGAATGATAATGATGGAGGAGATAATATGAATGTTGAAAATGGAAATGATATGTTCCAAGTAAGAAACAATTATGCTATATAAAAGTGGTCTATCCACTAAACTCCTTTTGCACATAGGAGTATAAACTAGTGTGTACTATTTTATTTAAAAAAAACAAAAAAAACCCACCTGCTTGTAAAGAGATTTTTTCTCATATCATACTTGTTTGTGATAAAGGTGGAGGTTGGTGGCGACGATGGCTAAGGTAAAATACTTTCCTTCTTCCTGTTCGCTTCCTTTTTGATTTCTACTTGACAATTGAAATGCCCTGCTATCATATATATAAGAAGATGATTACACTTTTCGCGCAGGTATTTTTCAAGCAAAATACCAGCCCGAAAAGTGTCTTTCGGACCAAATCTCCAAAAATCAGCATCCTTAAAGTATTTTGTTCTTAAATTTGATATCGCGGGATTTGAATGTTTATAATCATTATGTCCAATAAAGCAAATATTCCAGCCTTTCAAGAGTTTCATCATCATATTCGTTCTGTCTCTCATAAATTGCTCATCACACATTGAAGCCCATTTATAAGAATATAATCCCTTACTGGGTCGCGGTCGGTTTTCTGTGCTAGTATTCGCAAGTATAAACCCGCGGACACACAGCGACCTTTTGCCGCAAAATCGGCAATCGCGGGCCCCGAGGTAATCATCAACGATTTCAAACAGCACCCGCGGGAGACAGCTCTCGGCTTCTCGTCTCAGTTGGTGGTCGTTTCGTGTTTCATAATGTTTTGAAAGGTCGCTCGTCAGCATCTCGTATATACTTCGTATAGCTTCGCGTATATATTAGTCTTTTTTGTTTGTTGAATTTTTTCAGATAACTTTTATATATATTTGTTATAATTTTTTAGAAAAAAAAATACATCTTTCGTTTCTTTTTGTTAGCTTATATATATAAACAAAACGGCAAGAAGGCTGGCAACAATGGAGGCAGAAAAGAAAACATATTTTTGCTCTCGCTGTCGGTGGTATCCTAAGGAGAAGGGCGGGCCTTATGTGTAAGGTGTGGAACCAGAGACAGAACCGCGGAAAAAAAGCGGACACGAGAGCGGAAGAAAAAGCGGGAGGAAGAAAGAAAGCAAAAGGAAATATTGGAACGATTGGAACGAATAAATGAATTACAAAACAAACTGATTAAGAACGAGCGTCATGACCTTGAAGAAGTAATTAATGACACACTGGAAGCATATGAGCACCGACTTCAAAAAGTGGAGACAGCACGGAGCATACAAGACCACATACAACCGCAAAATCGCACTCATAAACGAACTCATTGAAAAACACAACATAAACCCAGAAGCCCGCGACGATATCCTTAAGTTAACGGCGAGGGCGGTGCGAGCATATTAACCTCATATTATCCTCAATTTATACTTTTTTTTACCAAATTGAACCAATGAGGAAACGGCGAAAAGAGCCAAAAAAAAAGGGTTGAAATTACCCGGCCATTTTGTTATATTTTAATAAGAAAAGGGATAAATATCCCGGGTGAATTGATACAAATTGAACGAACGGAGCCGATTGGAGACCCGAAAATTTCCCGGGTGGATTGGTATCAAATGAGCAAACGGAGCCGATTGGAGGAGCGAGCAGACAACACGCGACAACAAATTGAACCAATGAGGAAACGAACCAAAACCCCGAATTTAAGGGACGAAATTACCCGGCCATTTTGTTATATTTTTAATAAGAAAAGGGTTAAATTTCCCGGGTGAAATGGTATCAAACGAACGAACGGAGGCGATTGGAACCCCGAAAATTTCCCGGGTGGATTGGTATCAAATGAGCAAACTGAGCCGATTGGAGAAGCGAGCAGACAACACGAGCAACAAGAACCAAAAGACCAACCAATCACAAACCCAAACAAACTAAAGCCTTCAACAAATCATTCAATTACAACAAACGGGCTAAAATATGCTCAACTTATCCCATTTGATACCGTGAGTTGATTTTGTTTCGTCTGCGGTTATCTTTGAATTTATAATTTATAATTAATTATTTATTTTTATATTAAAGAATATCATACCCAATATATAAAACTGAGAATGATTGAAATCGCGACTTCGTTATCCGATACCACATACATTGAAATTGATGACGGCTTAATTGAATTTATTATCGCAAGACACAAAGCGGGCAAGCCGTGCGAAATGTATGAGAACTTGAACGGCCGAGTTTGCTTATATGCTGATTTTGATATGAACCACGAAGAAGACAAAACCGAGGCCGAGCACTTAAAAATTATAAATGAACAAATCAATTTATTTTGTTTAATGTTTCAAATTGATCGCAAACTCGCAAAGATAAAAATCGCAAACAAGAGCCGAAAGACTTCATTCCACATAATAAGCAAAGAAACCTCATTTAATGACCCGAGAGAAATCAAAGAACTGATTGAAGAATATGAACTCAAATTTGATAAAGCAGTTTATTCAACCGCGGGAAAAAGACAATTGTTTCTTTTATTATATACGACCAAGCACGGCGAAAATCGGCCCTTCATACCCGTCAATTCAATGACCTTGAAGCCGATCGCCGTGAGTATTGAAGAATATCGCGATTACTTGATTTATGCGGGCGAGCTTATTATTGAAAACGACGAACCCAGGGAGCGAAAGGAGCCCGAGGACATACCCGAGGACATACCCGAGGACGATGAACCAGAGGGCAAAGAAGAGCAACCAGAGGCCGAGCCGATACCCGACGAGCCGATACCCGAGGACGAAGAAGAATATGAGCTTATCGCTGAAATATTAAAAGTATTCAAGGCCAAGAAGCCAGAGATATCCGCGAATAACAAATTCAAGAAATCGGAAAATCAAGTGCTAAACAAACTGATTTTATATTTTAGACGGTTGAAACCTTCATTTTGTTTAAGGTGTAATCGCGAACACACCAGAGACGGCACGGATATCTTAATTTATCACCGCGACACGGGAGCCGTTTATCTCGGATGTGCCAAAGAAAACAAGACATTTGAACAACTGACCGAGCAGAACAATCAGGAAGCCAAACAAGCCGAGCGACTGACAAATCGGCAAGTGTTGAAAGATATCTTGATTGAAGCTTCAAGCCCCGAATATGTTAATGAACTGATTGAAGCCGATAAAGCCGAATTCAAAGAAGCTGGATTTGAACCTCGCCCGATTGATACTTCAAAATTCATATCAGAAGATGAACATATCAAAAATGAAATTCTTCAAAAGAAGGCGGATATTATCGCGATAAAATCACCAAAAGGCACAGGCAAAACCCAATTGTTTATTCTTATACTGACCATATTGGACCAAATAAGCAAAGCAGACGGATATGACGGGCCGAAGATATCAGTGTTATTGATTTCAAGCCGGATAAGTTTAGCGAAGAAATTCGTGGAAGAACTCAAAGGGCTCGGTTTTGAAATTTATCTTGATATTAAAACAAGAACAATTATATTCAAACATTACCGTTTAGCCATTCAATTGGATTCAATACACCGAAGCGAGCGAGAAATATACGATATCGTTATCATTGATGCGCAAGCCCACCAACTGCTATATCATTTTTACTCAGACAGCTTTCTAAGACAAAACAACCTGGACCGCAATCTCAACAAATTCAAAAGAATAATTCAACGAAGTAAGCAAATTTTGCTTCTTGATGCGAACCTTAAAGCCGAGAACATTGAATATATCAAGAATATAAGAAATATTGAATTTGTAAGAATGGCAACCGATCGCGAATTCAAAAATGCGGTTGTTTCGTTATATTATGGAGTTAAAACCGAAAACTCACGAACCTGTAAAATTACGGATAATGAACCTGGGGCAATTAAGATGATGATTGAATTAATCAAAGAAGGTAAAAAGATTTATACCGCGACCAATTACTCGGCGGGACGTGTATCGGCACTCGCTTCAATGTTGAAGATATATATGGACAACCCCGACCGCCTTCTTCTTATCACTTCAAAGACAATCGCAACTGAAATCGTCGCAGAAGCCCTTGATGCGGTTAATACCGAATTTTTGAATTATGATGTGATTATATGCTCGCCGAGTGTCCAATCTGGTATTTCGTTTTATGTCCCGAATTATATTAATCAAATATTCGGCTTGTTTTGTAATCTGTCAGCAAATGCGATCGCTTCAACTCAAATGCTCGGGCGAGTTAGAAACCCAATAAACCCCGAGCTCATTGTATCAATTCAAATGTCAAATGCTTACATAATTTATAAGAATCCCGCTGAATACTTTGATTATATCAGAATTAACCGAAAGCACATTTCAAAGAAATCAATGGAACAAGTCCTTATTCAAATCGCGGGCGTTGGTAATATCAAATATAACAAATATGACCATATACAACTTATAACAAACCCGTTTGTATGTGAAATCGTGGATTTTAAAATCAAACAATCAAACGAGAAAAAGACATTCGTGCGGGACTTTATAAACCTTCAAGTCGTGGAGGGTATAAAATGCGAATATTTGGATTTTGATATCTCACAAACCGAAAAAAAGCAAATCAAGCAAGAATTCAAAGATGCTAAAATTAGGAACGATGAGAAGGGAGCCAAAGAAAAAGCAGAAGCCCCAAATCTTACGGCCGAAGAATTGAAAGATATCAATAAGCGACAGCGGAGAAATATCGCCGATGTATCGCCCGAAGAATTAATCGCAAAAGAAAAGCATTATTTGAAGAAGATTTACGGATTACCCGACAATATTGAAAATGAGACTTCATTCTTCTTTGAATACTCACCGCCCGCAATACAGCAAATATTTCAACACCGCCGAATATACTGCGAAGGATAAGACCAAGGACTGAAAAAAATAAGAGATAAAGAGATTAAAAAGGAAGTATCTCAGAACAGGTTAAGGGAAACCGAAACAATGATATATGTAAGAGAAGCAGGCGAGGCGATGGTGCGGTCAATGTTATATGTCCCGAAATATCAAAAGCACAAAATCCTTTTAGGCTTGATTGATTTATTATGTTTCAAGACATTAAACTCTGATATATTAATCAAAAAGAATGATATGATGGCGGGAATTAAATCATTTTTACAAACTCAGAAAGACCATAAGGAACTCGTCCAGATACTCGGAAAGAAGCAAGAGAAGGCGAAGACCCTAAAAACCCCAGGGACAAACCCAAGATATTTGAAAATAATGATTGATTTCTTTAATCCTTCATTAATGGACGAATTTGGAATTAAGATAAAGAAAACGGGCAACGAATACGAACTCATTGATTTGAACAATGAACGATTTAGAACATTTGAAGACGAGCCCGCTTATTATAAAGGAATATATCGGCCGTTGATTACACCATACCGAGAGATATAAGGTAATAAATTAATTGATATTTGGATATTTTGATTATTTTTTTTTATGATGAGCAAACAACGAAAAACCCCGAGTTTAAGGGGCGAAATTACCCGGCCATTTTGTTATATTTTAATAAGAAAAGGGGTAAATTTCCCGGGTGAATTGGTATCAAACGAATGAAAGGAGCCCGGAAAAGGGGATGAAAATTTCCCGGGTGGATTGGTATCAAATGAGCAAACGGAGCCCGAAAAAGGGGTGAGCAGTTGAAGCAAATGAAAACGAAGGGATATCAAAGGGAGCCGAGCCGAAAACATATTTTAGCCCGTGGGTTTCGGGAAAAAGGTGAAAAGGGTTTGAAACGGGTTTAAGTCGTTTGGGTTTTGAAAATATATTCTTGTTTCATAATTAATTATTATTTTTTAGATTTTTTTTATTCGTATAATATAAGTCATACCGACTTAGGAGGTAACCCGCCCCGATCGTTTAATCGTTTAATCGCTCAATCGTTTAACCCGCAAAAGATGAACCTCACCCTCGTCCAGTTTCTTGAAATTGATAAATATTCAAATCTGAAATTCAAAATCAAGCGAACTCAAAAAGATGAATTCAAACTGATGACAAAGCTCCAGACTGTTATATCACAAAAATACACCACCGCGAACAATCCGATATATACCGCACAATCTGGCGATTTGTTGATTAAGTTTTACAAAGTCAATAATTTCAAATTCGTTGAAAATGGACTTTATAATTTTGAATTCAAGACAGTTGAAAAAGAAGCAGAAAAAGCAAATAAGAAGAAATATATCGTGCTCAAAATCACCAACACCCCCGAATTCGTGGAGCTCGCCGAAAGCAACGAGAAGGATGTCGCCCTCATATAAAATGTTTTACCATTTGAAAAAGTGTCTCAACTATAATATATATGGGGGGATGTCCATATTAACGGCGCCACCGCTACCAGCGACACCCGCCCCGAGACACCCGAGGAGCCGACCGCGAACACCCCCACCAAAGCCCCCAACAGGCGACGAGCTAGAAATTATTATTAACAACCCCGCTGACGATTTAGAGACCGCTGAAAAGTTGATTTTTAAAACTTGCTATAAGTGTGGGTGCGAGTTCATAACCGATAAAACGAAACGGTTTAAGAACTGCGAGCCGTGCCGATATATGAACAAAAACAAAAAAAGGATTGATGTTTTTAGCGAGACGATAGACCGTTTGAACGGCGACGACACAGACCCAGCAGAAGAAATTGATGAGATAATCGCCAGATATAAGGAGCTTGTTCGTGTCGCTGGTGAAGATAATCAATTATTAATTAAGGCGATTAATATGAGAATAAAGGAATTAATCAATCATTTTATTTCGTGTTTTGAAAATGAATAATTAATATAATATTTTATAATTAATATATTTAAACATATAATATATAGACATTATATATAGACACAGAGGAAAAGAGGCACGGCAAAAAATGGCAGGCTTAGAAGATAATAATTATTTCTTCATTTACAATATGAAATTGAAACAAAATGAAACAATGATTAAGGGGTTAAAAATGACTTTACGAGACTTAAAGAAGCAATACGAGATAAAGGAGACGGCAGAATTATATAAAGATATTACAACAGTAAGCGAAATTATAGAAACCGCAACAGAAAACCATAAAAAGGGCTACCCGTGGCTGAATGAGAAATTAAATGAAATATCTGATATCATTGAACCATTTAAAAAACGGCACTTATAAGCAATCAATCAATTAATTAATTATTTTTTATTTATATATTTAAACATATAATATATAGACATTATATATAAGCACGGAGGAAAAGAGGCACGGCAAAAAATGGATTTCAAAACGATAGACTATAAGGACGAGGAAGAGCTTAAAGACAACATACGGGCAATCACTAAGAATTATTCTAATAGCCTTATAATATTGCTGATAGACCTTATACAGAAAAAAGGAGGAAATCAAACATATTTAAAAAAAATTTAAAATGGGTTTTAAGCACAATTCAACATATTGAAAAAGTAAATACAAAAGATGCTTATCTGACACGCCTGCGGAAAGCTTTCAAAGAACAGCACCCGACGAAGGAAGCCGAAATTAACAAAGAACTAAAATTAACGGACGAAGAACGAACCAAGAAGGCAACAACACAATTAAAACAGCGAAACAAGAATTTAAAAGAAATCAAGAATTATGAGCCCGCGTCCGTTTTTAAAATAATGGATACCCTGAACAAGTCTAAAAAAATGACAGACTTAATTATTTTATTACAATTAGCCACGGGCCGACGGCTTATTGAAGTTTTAAGAATAACAAGCACACCGCCAGAAGCAAAAGAGCAAAAAGGATATATAGTTATTGATAAAGTAGCCAAAGACAAAAAGGGAGCAATATCTAATATTGAAATACCCTTAATCCATATTTCATATAACGATATGCGGACGGCCTGGGAAGCTGTGCGGGAGACACTGACAGACCAAGACAAAGAAAAAACGAACCAAGCTTTAACAAATAAATATGATGCGAGAATATCAAAACGAATGCGGGAATTATTCAACGACGAAAAAGCGAGCAGTCATTTAGCCCGCAAAATCTACGGGGCCTTAGCTTATAGAGAATATGCCCCAGCGAATATGGACCGAAGTATATTTTTATCAAAGGTTTTAGGGCACGTTGAAGAAAGCGAAGCCAGCCGAAATTATGCCAACATAAAAGCCCGAACCCCGAAATAGCAACCAAACCACAAGCACGGCAAGCTCTGGACAAATTAGAAAACAAAATCAACACATTAGAGGACAAAGTCGCAGGGCTGAATGCTAATCTGCCGAAAGATGTCATTGATGCCTTAGCGATTATCAAAGCGATGAAGGACCAAAAAATCAATATAAGCAACAGAAAAATCAGAGAATATGCACGGGTTGGAAGTATAAAAGCGAAATTTATAAGCGATATAGCAAAAGGCAAACAACCGACAGAAGCGGGAAAAACGAAGCCAAGAAAGAAGAACAACGAAGAACCAATTTTAAGACGAAGTGAAAGACTGAAAAAGCAACAAGAAAAAAAATAAACTATATCAATTTCTTTTTTTTTAAGTGCGGGCCGATACACCAGCAAAAAAACACTAGCGACAATTAACACGGCAACGACGGACAAAACACCGCCAACCCGATTCTGTAAGAAATCCACAAAAGACGGAAAGACTGAAAAGGGGGGAAGCAGAAAAATCAAAAAACACAGATTTTATTTTTTTGTATGTAGGCACAGCGGGCACACCTTTTTTGTGTGTCTATGTGTGTCTATGTGTGTGTGTGTGTGTGTGTGTGTGTATGCGTGTGCGTGTCTCTCTCTCTCTCTCTCTCTCTCTCTCACACACACACACACACACACTCACTGCGTGTGTGTGTGTGTGTCATATGCAAGGCCTTCGGCGGCGTATCCTTCCACCCTGCTACTTTTACAACGACGCCGACACGACACAAACCACAGCAGCAACAACGACGCCTTCGCTAGCACCGGTTACAAATCAGACCTACAAAGTCATACATACACATTACATACACACAAATTTCCACGCACCAACAACACCAACACGAAACAGAATACAGCGACAGCAAGCTTCTCTGTACATAACATACATAACATACATACATACATACATACATACATACATACGCGCATACACACATACATACACACATACATACATACATACATACATACATAGATACATACATGCATACATGCATGCATATATGCATACATGCACGCATACATGCATACATACATACATACATACATACATACATGCATGCATACATACACACATACATAACATACATACATACATACATACATACATACATACATGCATAAAATACATACATACATAACATACATACATACATACATACATACATGCATACATGCATACACACATACATAACATTACATACATACATACATACATACATACATGCATACACACATATATAACATTATATACATACATACATTCATACATACATACATACATGCATACATACATACATACATACATACATACATGCCTGCGGTCGAGGTAGCTGCAAGTAGACATACAACACATCAATACACATACATACATACACATACTTTGTAAGACACATAAAAATCCACACACAAAGACACCGACACGAAGCACACCTACCTGCTCTGTATGTATGTATGTATGTATGTATGTACGTATGCTCTGCAGCTGGTTCCAATAATTATATACATACACAGACACAGACAAATTCACGCACAATAACACACCGACACGAAAAAAGGCTGGAGGCGCTGCAGCCGATACATACTAGTATATTATGCGGCTAGCCGCAAATTTTGACGTGTTTTGCGGGCGAGCCGGGCCGGCCAGCCCGCAAAACACGTCAAATGTGGCGCGCCGCATATGTAGTTTTTATCGGTAACCTGACCACATTTTGTGGAGGTGACCGACAAATATACACTCACAAATTAACACACGACAACACCGACACAAAACAGACTAGAGCTACAGCAAGCTTTGATTTCCCGCTCTCGAGCTGGTTTCGCCTCGCCTGGCACAATTAGACACACACGCACATATCCACACGCTCGCGCACACACGCACATCACACGCACACTCGAACTTGATGGATTGTGCAGTTTCCATTGTCGTATGTCGTACGTAGGCGGTCTGTCAACCCACAATCGCCCTGCACTGAAACGGCGGGCTTTGCCATTGCATTATTACTGTGGACATTCAAGTGCCAAAACATTCTTCAAATTTTGACCTCATCTTTCTCAATCAATGTTTGAGATACGGAAATGTAGCGCACACCGTTGGAAAGCTCTTGTCCTAAGCTTTCCAATGCTGGCTTCAGATTTGTCGTATCACTTAGATTGATGGAGAACGATGAAATCAAAGTTGGATCGCTTGCCACTTGAATGTCCACGGTAATATGTTACCTTACGTTACGCATTGGTTTGAGGTTTCACCCGTCAATTTTATTTTTTCTGTAAACCGCAAAGGCAAGTAGTCTCTCTCTCTCTCTCTCTCTCTCTCTCTCCCTCTCTCTCTCTCTCTCTCTCTCTGTAAACCGCAAAGGCAACGAGTCCTCTCTCTCTCTCTCTCTCTCTCTCTCTCTGCCTTGGACTATTTCCGTCTCGCATTCCAGTCTTCAACTTTAATAAATTCTCTTTTTGTATTTTATCTCTTCTGCTTCCCACTCAGCTCTACGCTACTACTACTACTACTACTACTACTACTACTACTACTACTACTACTACTAGTACTACTACTACTACTAATAATAATAATAATAATAATAATAATAATAATAATAATAATAATAATAATAATAATAGTGCTACTACTACTACTACTACTATTACTACTACTACTACTACTACTACTACTACTACTACTACTGCTACTACTACTACTACTACTACTAGTACTGCTACTACTACTACTACTACTACTACTACTACTACTACTACTGCTACTACTACTGCTACTACTACTACTACTACTACTACTACTACTAGTACTACTACGAATGGCAAGTATTCGTAAAAATTACAGTTGGACGAAACAGAGGGTTTTGGGATCTCAAGTGTCCTTGCTGGCCCCTTCGCTGTCGAAGGGACGGTCCCGGGGCCCAGTACAGAGCTTGGGTTTTGGAGTAGGTTGAGTGAGGCTAGGTGCTTTAGGAAGGGAAGCCCAGCAACAGGACCCCAAGGACTGTCCTTTTAGTCTTGTCCCTTTGGTGGCGATCACCACTGACGGAAGTGACAACGAGGAAGAAAAGGAGGAGAAGACAGATGAGACGGCTGACGAGGAAGAGGATAGTTCGGGACGTACCTCTACCCCACCAAGACAGAGAAGCCGAAGGGAGCACAGCTCGACTAGTCTAGCAAAAACGGTCACAAATCGAACTTGCAAAACTGACTCCCGCGCCTCGTTCTCAGGCAGTATGTATGTATGTATCTATATGTATCTATATGTATGTATGTATGTATGTATGTATGTATATATGTCCTGTGCCATGTGCATACATACATACCGGTACATACATACATATTAATGAATGCATACATTCATACATACATACATGCATACATACATAGCTGATACAGCCGAAGATACTCACTGAGCAGATGATACTTGACAGAAGCAATAACGGCAATCATCCGGCTGATGTTTGTATGCATGTATATGTACACTTTTTCTATGTGATATCTTTATAATAGTATGATTTGTTATGTACATGTTTCTGTACAGTCCCAAGTTGCCCACCCGGCTTACTGCTTTTTACTGCCAACCTGCTGAACTTATGATGGATATCAATATCATCGGATAGTATTAATAATATTTAACAGCTGGTAGCAACTCAGTGACTAGACAGACTGTCTACCGTCTAAGCTAGGCGGAGGCTCTAAACCGTTCTGAAAGTAGTTTCTTTATCATAAGATCGACGAATAGAGACGGTTTTCAAACTAGCACTGCATACTGTTCCACTGTTGGTTGGTCACGTAGTATTAATAATTGTCTCTTTTACTGAGGTAACTGAAGATGGAACCGTGACCACAGGGAGACTCCGAAATACGTTCAGTGTGAACTTCACATACGGTGCCATCGAGTAACCGAGAGAAGCCTGCCCATTCTGACCGGCTCATGAACTTCAGTGTGCCACGGTTTGTGACTTTGGATATACTAGTACAATCCCAAGGGATAAATACACAACGAACTCTTATTAAAAGACTATATGGCTGCAAACAGCCTTAACTCCTAAGCCTCGGAGTAGGTGAAATACCAGTAAATAGGTGAGAGGTCACTTTCGACTGTTTATTTACACTGATTTCTATTGGTTTGCAGACTTGGTTCAAATTGCAAATCACGATCTTGGTTGAACGTAGATTGTAAGTTGGTGTTGGACGACACTTGAAAATGAATGTACCATGTACTTGAACTTGAGGAGTGCTTCAACTTGAGTTCAAGTTATTGGTGTTCAAGCAGTGGAAGTCCGAGTCCGAGATTTTCACTTGGGACTTGAATCTCTTTAAGTCATGATGTAAAAACCTAAATGTATACAGCAGTTGAAAAATGATTTTTCCGAATCGGTTCTCTTGACTGTGTTCCCGGGCCCAAAATTCAATGTAACTTGACCTTGTGGTTCATCGGGAAATCTTGGAAAAAATGCCAATGGAGAAGGGGAAAATGGCAATTTGATCTGATTGCTGTACTACTTGAAAACTTTGATTAAATCGGAGTCATATGGTTTGAAGTCATTCATGGACGAAATCGAAAGCTAGTTATAATTATTAGTGAAGTCGAACTGAACGTCCTGCAGACGAGAATCTACTACGTGACGAGTCGGTCAAAAACAGTAAAATGTCAACGTGACTGTAGTGGTTTTGGAAGGTCGTTAAAGTGCTCAGTCTGATATGTTACGTTCAACCGTTGCCACTGAGGCCGCTTAATCATGCCACAACTTAATCATTTATTAATAGACTCCCGGCGCCAGTTGATCCAGTTCAAGGCCAGAGAGAGCTTGATCATCATTGGAGTCGTGATTCCGATGCTGACTGTAACCGAGCTACTAATAACAATCATGTACTATTGCTGTTGACATTCAAGACAACAAAAA
>WBZZ01001580.1:187500-197500 GCA_019918135.1 Paulinella micropora
CTGGACAAATGCCCTGACCGCTTCGAGTTTTGCAGCAGAGTGGAAGTGCAAGCAATTGGTCGAGAGTTGAGTGTAGGCATATCCTTAGTTCCTACAGGAGAGAAAAATGTGGACGATACTGTTACTAACTTTCACATTTTTGCGGTAGACAGCTGCTGTACACATCGAGTGACGGTTACAACCTGCATCAACTTCCAGTGTGTGTCCTTCCTTCATGGGCAAGACCACAACGCCCTGTTGGCCATGCATGGCCCTTTCTTGGCCACGGTTAGCTGGTTACCTTTCGCATTTGCATTTCCACAAAAGGAGAAGTGACTGTTTTATATCTTGGCATGACTGCTTCATACGGAAGTTTGAAAGAAAACAAGCATGGATATGGTCTTCAAGCCTGACTCAGCTTTGTGCATTCCCTTCCAGCTTGAGGACCGTCAAAGCTTATCTGGAAGTGGCTTAAATATATCACTGAAAATAGGGTGCCAACCATTTTTTTCGCGATTTTTTTGGGGGGGGGGGGGGGGGGGAGGGGGGGGTTCGCTGCAGAGGCAGATCATTGGACAGAAGCACTATCTGCACTCTGGCAGTGGCTAGACCTTTCGAGTGCATGTCCTTTACAAGATTTGAGAACAGCAGAGAGAGTAAATCCAGAATTTATTCCAGAACTTATTTGAGGAAGTAAATCCAGCATGGCAATGTACGTATATGTTTTTTTCTTTCTGGATGTGATGACTGGAAACTATCCAAAACATTTTGTGCCAAATATGCAATGTACTTCTTTCATCTAGCGCCAAATATGCAATGTACTTACGACCTATATATATCAACACCTCCCCCCCCCCCCCTAAGTAGGTTTTTTTTTTTCTTTTAACTATATAATGCATGCATGAATTAAGGGGGAGCATTGTACATTAATAATAGCTTTTGAGTCTCCTCAGTTATGTCCACTATTACTTTAATGATCCCTTAGTAGTAATCGTTACCGTTACTATTATTAGTTATCAATGCGTTATTAGTCCTTTTTAGTATATACTTGTTCTGGTACTGGTGGCACCAGCTTTTTACTATTACCCTTTTCACCCATATCAGTAAGTTTCGTGGGTCAATTTTAGTACGGTATATACATCTTTGAAATTTGACTTTGGTAGTTGAACTGGCGGGCATTGTTCGCATTGTTAGTAAACTCTTCGTGTGTGAAGTCACGAGTCTACGACCGGTAAGAGGGGACGCCCCGGTTGCCGGTACTCGACGAGTAGCATTGCGAAGGCCGTTGTCCATCGCTGCGAGACGAACTTGATAAACCGGCTGAGAACTGTAGGCGCAGATAGGTAAATATGTGCTACATTAATATACCCCTGTGTCAATACAGACACAATAAGAGACCGTTAATATTAATAACCCTCATAACCGGATAACGATAATATTACTAGAAATGAACCTGTATTAAGACCGGAGGTCTACCCTTACGAGCTCAATGAAAAAGTAACAAAGGAAGTTTAATAATTGAACACAACTGGTTCACTACTAACGACCACTTCTATTACAGAAAGGGTTGTCAGGAATGAACCCAAACAAGCCAGAGGGAAAACACCGGTCAAACCGGAGTGTCCCTGTGACTGGTTCCCTGACATGATGCGTTACGTCCGTAACCTGCACAAATGCCAAAACACACCACAAACCACAACCCATAAGTTCCTTTTCCCTTGTTTAGGCATAAATTCCCAGTCACGGGAAAAAGGCAAAATTTCACTGTTTTTCCGTGACATTTTTCCAAAACTTCAAACGGTTACTACATGTACTGTAGAAGGATCGGGTCAACGCTATTAATGTGGGAGGTTATTACATATGGATGCTGCACAACTGTGTATTTTGCATCCTAATAACCCTCTCCACGCCGGTAAACGGTTAAGTGTAAAATGTAGGTTTTAAGGTCCTATGGGGGTCCAAGCTTCCTAGCTTTTCCTCCATATTCCTTATCCTACTACAACATTAAAACCGAATATATTAATCAGAACCGGAAATGTAATAAGAATTCATCTTAAAATACATTTAATAGCAAGAAAATACTTCCAAGAGTAAATTCCCGTAAAGCCACAATAGCGTATAAACGATGTAGTATACCGTGGGTGTTACATATCACCCCTTCCCCCTCCTTTGAGATCGCTCGGATCTCAATCCTGGAGTAATACCACCGGAGACTACATCTCGTATAATCTCGTCAGTACCGGCTTTTTGGGGAATCCCAGCCGATTGTCCACCATCCCAAGAGCTACCCTAGCTCGACCCCTGATCAAATCTTATCAAGAGCCATCCAACAGATTAAATGCTTGTGCTTCATTGGGCTAAGTTCCGAGACTTATTGTTGCCCGAAGATCGTGAATCATGGCACTCGACCAGCTCACGTCTTCAACCCTACGCGCGCGATTTCCCGAAGTCACAGACCCATAGTCTGGCCGACCACCAGCCAGACCCTGTCTAATCCGTCAAATGTGAATGGTGCCTTGGCCCTGAAGTCCGAATTGACCGAACCCCAAAGTCCAACCCTTAAAACGACGATGGCCTTTTCGCCGAGTTCCCTTGTACTGTGCCCGTAAAGTTTTAGAGTTGAGTAGGTCCCTCAGTACTGTTTATCCCACACACTATGGTCAATGTGTGCCCAACTGCCCTCCGACCCGCTTTTCCGTTCCTTCTTTTTTTAAAGTTGCATCCCGGATGCCCCTTATCCCTTTAGGCTCGGATGCTTCTTCCCCCGCACCGTTTCAGTTGCATGTGCACCCCTGATTAGCCTTAAGTCAAGCCCGCTTTGCTTGAGCAAGTCCCAAACCTTCTGTGGAATAAGCCCGTCGTGCAACTCGAAGGGGCAATCAAGCACTCCCCTCGGCCACGCTGATATGGTCCATGCCTCGTGATCCCTGTCACCCTTCCGTGTGGCTGGATCAATTTTGGCATCCCATACCTCCCTATTTGCAGCATCCCACCATACCGGGACATACTCGCGGTACATCCGGTTGTCAACCGTATCCTTATCCCAAGACCGGTAAAACTGCAGCATAGGCGGAAGGTTTTTGAGCGCACTCCTTGACGATCGAGTCTTCCTCGAGTCCTCTGCCAGTCCCACAACCTTCATCACAAAGAGAGTATCCTTGTCTCCCTTTGCAACGAACCTAGTCGGGGGCCTGACCAAATAGAACCGACCCAGAACCCATGTCGTTTCTAGTGCCTCATTACCCTCCTTCCATAACTTGTGCTTGACGTCCACCCGCGAGGGCACCACTGGCTCCTCCGGCCCCGCCTGCACATCCCTCCTCCCGCGTTTACCCGGCCTACTTCCAGGTTCCGAGTAGATCAGATCATTATCCGCCGCCCTCTTCGCCGCCTTGGGTGGCTTGCGACTTGTATCTGACCCCTTTTTCCCAACCTCAGGCCCTTTGGAGCTTATCTGGCCGACACCCTCTTCAGGGGCCCGTGCCTTCCTCCCCTCCTGGCCCTTTCGGTCCCCGGGCTTCCCACCATCGGGTTCCTTATCCGTTCCCAACTTAGGAGGGTCTTGAAACTCCCCCTTTTCCCTGACGAGCGCTTCTTGGAGCGTCTCGTTCTCCATGAGAAACGGATCGTACTTGATGAGGCGTCGAACATTGACAATCTTGTTCTCCCCCTGCCTCGTATCCGATAGTTAAACGGCCCAGTCTGTTGCATCACCTGATAAGGCCCCTTCCAGTGGACAAACATCTTTGAAGATATGCCCTTCGGAACCTGTGGGTAATACAACATGACAATGTCACCCGGCTTATAGGTTACTATAGACAAGTCCTGTTCCAAGGGTTCTTTGCTCAGCTGACGGGTCTGTTCCGCCAGCCTCGCTTGTCGTACCGCTTGCATGACCTCCATGGACACACGCATACGAACCCCCCACAGCTCATCCTCATCCATCATAAGCCCAGGCCCATCCTGATATACCAAGTGCTGGGGCATCACTGGCTCCTGCCCGTATACCACCTGATATGGGGATCTACATTCCGCCCCCGCTCCAAGAGCCTTCGATGGCATCGCGTTCATAGCGAAAACAAAGCTCGGGACCACCTTTCTCCACAAGAGCTGACTCTTCTTGCAGTAGGTCCTTAGAGCCGACTTGAGTGGTCTATGTACCCGCTCAATCTTGATATTAGCCCTCGGATTGTACGGTGTAACGTACTGCCAGTGAACCCCGTAAAAGTTCGCGAGCCTTTCCATTAGCTCGTTGTCAAAGGCTGGCCCCTTGTCTGAGCAGATCGTCTTGGGGACCCCTACCACACATAGGACTCGATCAATCAGTTCCCTGGCTGTCGTCTCCGCCGTTGTGTCAGGCACTGGTATCGCCCAAACGTAATTGCTCGCCCTGTCAATGACCGTCATCAAGATTTTATCCTTCGCCGGCCCCACCGTCGGCAACGGTCCCACGTGGTCCACATGCAGGAACTCAAAGAACCTTTCCAGCAATGTAAATTTCCCAACCGGGATTTTCCCTTCCACTGGGTGCCGTTTGTTCATCTGACAGGTCGTGCAGCCCTTGACCCTTTCCTTAACGAACTTATCCATTCCTTCCCACCAGAACCTCCGTTTGATAATCCACTGCGTCCTTTGCACCCCCGGGTGATTAACCAACGGGATCACGTGCGACGCTACGTAGATCATCTGTCTCAGTTTAGCTGGGACCCACAAAACCCACTTTTCCGGGTTCTTGGCCGTCTCCACGGTTTTGCCCATATACCACAGGAGACCATCCCGCCATGCCAGAGTCTTAAGCTGTGTTCGGATTCTCTCCGTCAGCAACAGCTCGTCCTTTGCCATGAAGTACCGGATCAAGTCCTTGTACTCCCCATCGGCCCTCTGGCACTGTCTCCAGGCCTCCACGGACGCGATACGCACTGTACCATCCTCTACCTGGATTCCCACTTGAGGTCTGGAGTCCGGCTCCGACCTCTCCATAGCCTTCCCCGGCTCCATTGAGGTCACCTCCGGCTCTGGAGCCGTCTCCCCGCCCGGGTCTTCCACGTAGGTTCGGACGGCCGGTGCCGCGTGCCCCAGGCAACAGTAGCACTCATGCTCCACCTTATCCTCATCCAGAATAGCGGCTTTCTCAGCCTCATATTCCCTCAGGTGTTGCACAGCCTCCTCCGCAAAGTGTTCCGTACAACACTCCGCTTGGCCAACCTCCCGTTCCAACTGAGACAACATGACCCTCTTATATTCCCCCTTCCTTGCCTCCATCACCCCAGACTCCTTCCGACTAGAGCCTGGGTGAGCCTTATTGGCATAGAAGATCATGTTCGCCGGCAAGATATCCTTTTGATTCTTCCTCAATGCCAAATCCTCGAACTCGTCCATCTGCTGCATCGCAGCCAGACATGCGGACGGTGTTGAGTAATTGACCCTTGACAAAGAGTCAGCCACAATATTCTTCTTGCCGGGAATGTACTTGACGGTGAAGTCATAACACGACAGCAAGGCTTGCCACCTGGCCAACCTGCCTGTGCAATCGTTCGTCATCAACCACATAAGATTCTGGTGGTCCGTTCTTACCACGATATCCCGTGACCCCCATAAGTATTCCCTGAGTCTTATAAACGACCAAACCACCGCCAAGGCCTCCCTCTGCCTTGTACAGTAGTTTTGTTCTGCCTTATTGAGCTTTCGGCTCAAGTACATGATCGGCCGTAAGACCCCCTTATCATCGTGATGCTGTAAGACCGCCCCGACCGCGTACTTAGACGCATCGGTGTCTAGCACATACTGTTTGTCGACATCCGGCATCATCAAGATGCAGTCCTTGTTGAACTTGGGATCACGAGTCAACATTTCCTTAATGAACTCGAACGTCTCCTCCTGTTTAGGCGTCCATTCCCGTATATCGCCTTTCAAGTACAGCTCTCTTAACGGCTTAACCGTATCCGACCGATTCGGAAAGAACTGACTGTCATATTGCACAAGCGCAATGAAGGAGAACAACTCCGACCGCGTCTGAGGCCGCTTAATGCCTTCCACAGCATCCCCCTTTTTACCCGCAATCGCTACCGTCCCATTCGAGATATCATATCCTAGGTATGTAACCTGTCGGGTGGCAAACTGGCACTTGTCCAAGTTCACCTTGAGACCAAACTCTCTCACCCGTCGGAAAACATCCTGTATATGGGCTAGGTGTTCCTCCATGGTATTGGAGTAGATAATAATATCATCTATGTAACAGAAAGCGTAATCCTCTGCCTTCTGCCCATATTTCTCCATAAACCCACATGCCCTTCCATCCTCAAATTGCCGCCCCAGCATCTTCTGCATTGCTGCCTGAAATATGCCCGGCGAGTTCCTCAAACCCATTGGCAATACCTTCCATTGGTATAGCGTCATCCCCACCACAAACGCTGTAAGCCACCTGCTCTTCCTACTGAGCGGGATCTGCCAGAACCCATTTTTGAGGTCCAATACCGAGTAAAATTTTGCGTGTTTTAACTTGCGCATACAGTCATCGATCTTAGGCAGCGGATACCGCTCACCCTCGATGATCTTGTTCGCCCGATAGTAATTCACACAAAACCTTAGTGCCCCATCCGGCTAAGGAACCATGCGTACATGTGACGAAATCGGGGAGTCTGAAAACTCCGTGAAATCATCAGCCTGTAGCTCCTCTTCCTTTTCCTGGGCAATGCTCTCCTCCTTCCGGCCCAGGATAGACCTCCTAGAGGCATGCGTGATATTCATCCCAGGAATCTTCCTGAGATGAGCTTCAAAATGCTTGACCGTCCCCGGCCTAGGCGGATCAAAGATCTCCTTTTCCTTGGCCATCACATCCTGAAGGCACTTGAGATCTTCCTTATTCCCCTTCCAGTCCGCCCGCAATCCTGTCATCCCATGACTGAGCGTCTTTCCGACTCTTAAGTTCGGGCGCCTCAGCCATGTCCGACCACGCATCCTCCACCAGTCCATCCTCGGAGGGCATTTCCACTTCCTTCTGATGATATTTGACTTCCGAAAACTCATCCCATTTCCCAAGGTTTGCCATTCGATCCAGAATCATCGCATACTGGATAGGCGCCCTTTTTGTGTAAAACCCTGTGAAGCAGGTGAACGCCTGTTCCCGTATCTTCTGAAGGTCACACCCCTTAAGTGAGTTTCGATAAGCCAACCCCTGTTCCCTAGTATCCAATCTACAAGCAATCACCAAATGTTGCTTTCTAGATGGCACTGGGATCGGGTGATCCATCATCCGGTCCAAAACCTCATCCGCCCATAATGCCTTATCATGAAACGGTAGGACCATAGAGAACGGTTTGTCACCCTCGAAATACTTCGTGAGCAACTTCGCCGTCTCCCCAGAATTCCGTGGACAAAGAGGTTTGTCACCCCACATGTTCCCCACAAAATCCATAACTTCATCCTCCGTTCCACCTGTTGACAACCGCAACGACATCAATGGTTCAAACAAGGGCCTGTTGGCCTGTGATGCTTTAGCATGAAGGCGGTATCGGTTCTGAAGGAACACATAAGGCCCCTTCTTTCCACCCCTGAACCTGTCCATCCCTGCCTCATCCTCCATGTTAAGTTCTTCCATAGCGCAGGCCATAATCTGAGCACACCGGCCCTGAATTAAGTCCTCCACCGTTGCCTTTTCCCAACGTCGAACAACTTTCTTCGCCTTTCCCGCATGCCCGCGGTACTCTGGCTTGAAATCCTTGTAATAGTTGTCCAATGCTGGGTGCTGATATGGCTTTGGTATAACCAACTGCACCTTTGCGCCCCGCGCAATTGCATGTGGGTCATCCTCCTTTGTCGCCCCTAGCTTGGTGAATGATACCGCGTAAGTATCCGTATGAAAGAGAGGGACAGCTGTCCGCCCCCTAACCATATCTTCCGCGTCATCTTCCCTAATTCCATAGTGCACCAAGCCCGACCGGCAGTCAATTAATGTATCCATCCTATTGAGCTGCTTGAACCCGATCAGCAATCCCCCGAATATTCCGGACAGACATAGAACTGAATGTCAAAGGACTTACCGGAGTAGAGTTCAATGGTCAAGACCATCGTTCCCGTAACCTCCGCCCTCGCTTTTCCATTCACCCCTTCTATGCTTCCTTTAATCGGCAACATATGTTTATCCAACCACGCCCGAGTGGACGTTATGAAGCTCGCTCCTGCGATATTAATATTAGCCAACGTATCATTGGCCACATCGCATGCACTCTCAAGATCCACAAAGTAGACCTGAGTAATGCACAACGCATGTTCCGGCATATCGACAGCCTCTAAGCGCTCCTTCAAGTCAGATAAAAGAACCAAACTGTTATTTAAATCTTTCCGATCCGACAGCCCACTCTTGATGTAGCCCTCACCAAAAGCAGTAGCCTTCAATTTTCCGGCTTCCATTTCTTTCATTCCATCCGCAGCCTTCCTTACGGGTTTGACCTTCTTCACCCTTAAAGGCACCGGCTTCGCCTTCCAATCAGGCTCCGGAATGATAGAAACGTTCTTTTCGAACCTTACCGTTGGGACCGGTAAAACATTTAAAGTAGGTTGTGATTTTCGAGGTACGTTAGTAACAAATTTTTTATTAGTAGTATGGACTTGTCTGGCCTTCGCGGGCCCTCCGTCCCCCTTTTTGTCACCATGTTTACCCCCCCCCCCCCCCAATCGTTACCTGCATCACAGAACCATCCATTCCATGAGTAGAGTTCTGACTCTCGTGAGAAGGGTTACCTACGGGTATTGCCTTGACTTCCAGCCTCCCCGGCCTATTCGTCTTCGGCAAATTCCTCGCTGCGAAAGGCTTGATCACCTGCCGCAGTACAACATCCCCATCAGTATCGACTGACGAACCCGTCCCCCCCCCCCCCCCCCTCACATTCGTCTCTCAACTGGTGTTTACCAAGTTGGGTTCCCTCTGAGACTTCCTCTACGTAGGAGACTTCCTCCTCCGTTTCATCCTTAGAGGCAGCCGCCACCTTAGCCTTTTTGAAGGGCCGGCCTCCTTCCTTTTTACCGCTCCATCGCTTCTTGCCCCTGAAGCTTCCCCCGCGGTCACGGCCTCCACGCCCTCCACGGCCACCACGGCCACCTCGGCTACCACGGCTACCTCCCGTCCGCAAGGACTTGACTGTTTCATCCCATTCCTCCAGTCGCTTCCTGACCAGCTGGCGAACCCCTTTGTTCTTTATAACCAACTCGTCTTTGTTGCGGATGGCTCTGACTATCTCCCAGATGGAATGTCCTTGTTTTGCAGCGGTCAACTGCCCCTCCAGGTTTTTCCAATCCGCCTCCTTGTCAGAGTGTAAGCCAGGACAAGCCTCCTTCTTGGGACACATGTAGCCCTTGAAGTAGTAGTCGAAGCAAAGCTTGCGACCTCCCTGGTAAGAAGAACTAGAAGAACTAGCACCCCAACCCTTAGAGGGAGGAATATGCTCCTCGCTAGTTTCTTCTTCGTCCTCTTCCTCCTCCTGTTCCTTTTGACGAAAGGGTTTGCCATAACCCCCCTTAGGAACATTAGGGATACGGCGTCTTACAGTCCTTCCACCCGACTGAATGGCATTTGCGTTTCCCATTGGTTGATCAACCAACTGGGTCCTCGCTACCGCTGCCAACGCCTGTATCCCTCCCTCAGAGACCAAGGTATCCTCCCACGTTCTCTCTGCTATTAGGAAGTCCTTCCACATTTCCATGCCGGGGACGCATCTGTCGTGAAATCGACATTGTCCGGGATGTTAATCGTCCATTTACCATCCGGCCAACCTTCGTGTCCTTCATCCATCTTGCATCCTTCATTTTGTCCTTTCCGGCATCCCAATTCCTTACCGCCTTGAGGAAGACATTAGCAACCATGGGGTACACCTCGTCCATGAAGAACGCCTGTGCCATACCCACCTCAAAAGTATCCCCTTTCTTAGGATCTTTTCTGATTGCCCCATACCATTCCTCTTTCCAAATGTCCTTAGCTTCCTCTCCCGTCATCAGGAATTGGACATCAAACTGCTCAGAAGGAATA
>WBZZ01001581.1:0-35000 GCA_019918135.1 Paulinella micropora
TAGCATTCCCGCCAGGAAGTCCTTCTACTTCGCGATCAACATAGAGCACTCGCAGAATGGAGATCAACTCCAAGTTCAACCACATTCAGCCGCAGGCATCCCCAGTCGAAGCTGTAGTCGAACCGATTCGTTCGTTTGTAACCCCAGATGAGTTGCTCACTATCCTCACAAGAGAGAATTCCAGAGCTTTCATCAAACCTTCATCTGTCTCCATCCTAAGGAGGGTCACACTCCCTTTGAAGCGGTGGGCTTCTTCTTCTTGACGGACTTCTTCTTCTTGACGGACTTCTTCTTCTTGACTGGCGGGTATGGTGCAGCCGTTGGACCAGTCGGTGAGATCGAGTCCTCGTCGTCCTTGAGGTAATCGTCGAGCCGGACGGTGAACTGATCTACGAGAGCGCGGAACTGCGGGGTCGGCAGCGGCTTGGTGAAGGCGTCGGCGAGGTTGTCACTCGACGGGATATAACGAACAGCAACGCGTCTCTCCCTTACTTGCTAAACAATGTAGTGATGTTTAATGTCCAAGTGACGAGAGCGCGGGCCACCCAATCCATTCGACGAAACCGTAATCGATCCGCGATTATCCTCGTGTATTACCGTCGGTTGCGGAACCGGAACGTTCAGCTCACGCAAGAAGCTCTGTACGGCGATCGCAGTGCGTGTGCAATTGGACAATGCGATTACTTCCGCATCCATCGTCGATAGAGCCACGGTGGATTGACGTCGACAGTTCCAGTGAATCGGGCCAGTCATCATGTGAATCTCTCCGACTTTGGCATTGTCGCTTCACGCGCCGGTCCCGCAACGGAGTCCGAATATGAATTGAATTCAAAAGCTGCTGGATAACGTTGGCTAGAAAGAACAACCCTCGCTCCTCCCGCAGGTGTCGGTATATGCGACCAACCATGGCGTAGGCGATGTCAGGAGCCTGATGCCCGAAGACGCTCAGCCTGTTAACAGCAAACGAAATGTGTGGCTGTGACATGGACGCAGGCCATATCAATTCACCAGTGAGCTTAGGTAGGGTCAATTGACGCAAAGGGCACTCGGGGGCTGCAGGTGCCGGCTCCTGTACAGTAGCAGGGGTCGGTGTGGGATTCGCGTTAGCATAGCCACGATCACGCAGGAGACCACGAATGTAGGCTCGTTGGTGAACCAACAGTCCCGAGTTGAAACGTTTGAATTGCAAACCGGTGAAAACTTTCACGTCCCCCAATGCCTTGTAGCGAAATCCATGCTCGTCGAGTTTGCGCTTCAGGTTGTCGTTCTGCACCTCAAGCATGCAGAAAACTAACATGTCGTCAGTTTTCAGCAATAGTGCCCATGGAAGCGATTTGGAACTACGGACGAAAGAAGGTGGGAAGTTCTTGTCCTTGCCTAAAAGATAGAAGACACACGGGTCCACAGTAGATTGTATATATCCAATGAGGCGCAAGAACCGAGCCACGAAGTCATGCCATCGCCTCCCCGCTTGTGGGGATCCATATAGGGCCTTCAAAACCAGCCAAATAGCCCATGGTTCGTCAACCTTCCTAAATTCTTCAGGCGGTACAGCAAAAACGACGTCCTCCATATCAGCATGTATAGACGCCTGGCTGAAGTCGATGACCTTGAGTCGCAGTCCAAGACCGACCATGACGGCACAGAGCAACATTAGCGTCCAATGATGCGCAACAGGCGTCGTCGTCTCGTAGGGGCTAAAGTGTTCGTACTCATTCATTCTATTCCCTCGAAGTACAAGCCTAGACTTGTAGCTTGTTTCACCAATCGACTCATTTTGTTTGATTGCGTCTACAAATCCGGTGTGCATCGGCGTGATGTTGGCCCGTCGTGCGTCATCCCTAGTAGCCCAACGAACACAATTAGCTTTGTATAATCCATCAATTTCGTTCTTACGAGCAGCCATGACGTTGGGATCAGCCCTTTTCTGCTTTTCGGGGATGCGGAGCACATGGGTAAACAAACAAAACGAGTCAGTGTCAGAGTCATCAAAAGTTGACGAAGCACCGTAGTCGTTGTCGTTGTCGTAGTTGTCGTCGTCATCACCCAAAGCTAGACGTACAGAGTGGGATGCGTGATGAGGTGGACGAGGCTTTCTAGGCCTCTTTCCATCGATTATATTCTGAGTACCAACGTTGCCATCGATGTCCTTTCTTGCTTCGGACGAGCTAAAGGAGAACGAGGGAGTGGATGCAAATTCACAACAGAAGCAGTAGCAGTTGGAACAGAAACCGCAAGGGGGGTCGACGATGCGTCGAAGCTGGTCCCCACTCCAATTTCGTACTCTGCGACGTCGTCGTGGGGCTCGTCCGTTGTCTCGAGGGCAGAGTCATCTCCCTTCTTGTCCGTTTGCTCTGGCAAAAGTTCACGATCAATCCGTGAAATTTGTTCCTCTTTTTTCCAAAAAGGTACCGGTTGGTCTGGTGTGAGGTCGTCGAACGTCCAAGCTCGCTCGTTCACGTTTGCATCGTAACCTCGTGTCGACTCGTCGAACTTCACGTTGCGTACTTCTACTATTTTCCTGGACGTAGGGACATAGATTCGGTACAGTCTGCGAAAGATGTTGTACCCAGTTAGCGTTCCAGGGATAGCCATAGGTCGCCCCTTTCTTGCGTCTTCCACTCGTACAAACGCCAAACAGCCAATAGGTCTTAGGAACTGTAGTGGGAACGAACGACGTAATGTTACCTCATAGGGACTGAATCCTTTGTAGGGTCCGTTGAGTATGGGAGACACCATCCTTGTTGCCCACTCCGCCAGACACATCTCCTCCCAAAACGATTCAGATAGATGAGCATCCAGACGAAGCGCAGTTGCACAACCTCCATTTGTCCTCCATTGTCTTTCTGCCTTAGGTAGCTGTGGGTTCGTTGCGAGAAGTTGGCTTCAAGACAATTCCCTTTGAAAAGCTGTATTCGCGCATCAGGTTTGTTACAAACTCACCATCAGTCCGTAGTTTTTTTACCTTCCAGTTTGTGTTTCGAAGAAGGCAATCGCTTTCTCCACCTTTGTCTGATAGCTTGCAGACTCACGAGTAGGACAATGGATTATGAAACCAAATGACCCTTTTGTCTCGATGATGCCCAACTGATATAAGTTCCCCTGCAGGGACTTCACAGGCCACAGTCCACGAAAATCAATGTGGAGTGATTCCCCTAGGGGAAATTCGCTGTCGATAGGCGGGTTACCTTTGTAGTATGGATTGCAAGTAGCTTTAGCCTGTAAGCAGGGAACACACTTCGCGGGCAGTAACTTTCTCCAGTTGGTACCCGTAATTGTCCTGCCTGCTCTCTTTGCCAATAAATCCATAACCTCAACGCTTCCGTGCGCAGTCATTCTGTGCCAAGTCATAGCTGACACAGGAGCTTTTGATGTGTTTGGATTGATAGTAAAATTGACCATTGGTTTGTTGCTGTTGCGGACCAATGGGTTATATCGCGCGTTGAGATCAAGGGGAACATCGTCTGTCTCGTCAAGCCTGTATAGTTTGTTCGGCATCATTCTCGAGCGACAGATGACCATCGATGCGTCGATATAGATTGGCGCCTTCAGCACCACGGCTTGATTGTTCTGAAAAATCGTTGCATATCCATAGTCGCATTCTAACACACCAGGCGATATGATGTTGTTTGGTGTTGTAGGTAAGACGTATGCGTCCCGAAACACGAAGTCGTTGTGGGCGCCACTCCCCTCCACGAAGGTAAAGCTTGCATCTGCTTGCGTGTCCACTTTGACTCGTTCTGATGACAAGCCAGACAGCTTGGCCACCTTTCCACGTCTAACATTGCACAAAGGTAAAGTAGGATGTACAATAGTCCGGTTACAACCGGTGTCGAAGATAGATGTTCGCCCCCCATTCGTTCTTGCCAGTAGCGCCACATTGTCGCTCACCTCGTCAGGCACAACAGTTTCATCAACTAAGGTAGCACTGAACGCTCTTGCAACCAGTGACGGGTCGTAGGGGATCTCACTCGGGGCCTCATCCTCCACGATATGACGCTGCATGGTGGGTTTATACGTACCGAAGCCAGATAGTCGCCTATAAATCATCCGTAGTGCCCCAAGTTTGTATTTCGGTGAGAGTTGCGGGACCGTTACTATCGGACCGGACTCATGAATTTCGTAGCGGGTCATCCGCTGAAAAGCAAACCACGCGTATTCAACAAGCATGGAACCAATGCCACAAGCAGGTAAAATTTGTTGGCGGGTAGGGTCGCGCAGTTGCTCGTTACACTTATCCTCGGCATAGGTGCAGAACCTAGAATGAGGAGCACGATCCCTTTCGCGACAGGAACGCTTACAGTAGAATACCCATTGACATTTGTCGCACCGTCGATGTCGGTTGAGAGGTGTCCCAATCTCGTCACAATACTCGCAAAACTGTGCAGGGCCAGGGTTAGCGTGGGGTGTCCCTGCCATAATCAAAGGGTTGGTGTGGTGAAGAGAGCAGTAACGACACAACGAAACAGTAGCTTGCCATCCTTGAGGGATGATGTTGAAGCCTAGTCTCAATGACCAATACTCCATCTCGATGATGGAAGCATGACGAAAACAGAAGTGTACATCTATCGCCCAAAAGTTCGGTGCTCCTGGAAAGGCAGGATGGGAGATAGATTGGTTGAGTACCACGTTTCGTCGCAGTTGAGCAGGCAGCTCGATCTGTAGCCTCGACGGGGGCCGTTGTCGCGATACGACCGCACTCATAGGGATTGGGGGCTCCTTTCCTTCAACTTAGACTTCTTCCCTACTGTAGTTCTCGAGCCACAGTAGCGTAGGCATTATGGCCTGTAGACGGGCATTAGGGTACCAAGGGTCCTGTCTCGGGACAGTGTAGCTGCTCGAAGCTTCCAATCGCCAATCAGCGGGCCAGTGTCGCGGGGGCACCGGGAAGCCCTGTGCAGGGTCTGTCTTCCTATAAAGCTTTTGAATGAAGAGCCATATATTCAGTTTACACTGGAAGTCGTTCTCATCCAGTTTTTCTTCGTCGGTCAGCGATTCCCACGGGATCTCCTGTGGCCTAGAGCTCGCAAAGGATAGAAAATCTTGGTGTGGGTTGATTACACCTGTCGCTCCTCTTGTTGTCGCAGGCGTTGGAGCCGAAGCTGAAGTCAGCGCGGACGAGGGCGACGATGTAGCCTCCGATTTCTTTTCGTCACTCGCAGGTACTTGCTCACCTTGAGTCGTCGCGGTCGGGTTGATAGGCACATCCACCAGTAAGTTGTTCACTTCTTCAAGCGTCTTGGGGCTAAAAGCCATCAAAACAACAGCATCGTTTGCAGTTGAACCCTCACTGTATACGTCCGTGTACGTCGCAGGTGTGTAGCGTCCGTCGGCGGCTGTCGGCTGTCCATCTTCGTTGTTGGAGTCGCTCATCGCTTCAGTCCCCGTACTAGCAAGGTCAGGCATGTCCTCATCATCAGAGTCGTACATTGAAACACGGGCCTGTGCGTTCGCAGCGGTATCGTTCGGCGCGTCTCCCATCGGTCCATCGGCGGCTCCGTCGGCATCGGTTTCGCCAGATACGTCGTCACGGGTAAGCAGGCCAGGCATACGGTCATCATACTCGTCGACGTCGTCATTCTGCACAGCATCTGCAATACGACAGTAGTTGGTCATAAAGGAAAGCCTGGTTAGCTGCCTTATCATGATAGCTTGCCATGCGGTGCCTGCCTGTTGCAATCCATATAAGGGTGCTTGCTTTTCTTCTCGTAGGTCATCAACCAAGGGGCACGGGTTCCAGGCACAAAATCCAAGGATGTCGACGTGTGTGCACCACGGTTGGCTAGTCGGGGCGTCTTTAAGCGGCGGGACCTGTTGCACAGTCGCATCAATCACCGGCACAGTCGTCTCGTTCGCCATCGTGGAGTCGATCGGTTCTTCTACCAGGGGTACGGGAGCCGGAGCTGGATCCAAGGCGACCAAGTCCGCGTCTTCGTCCACAAACTCCTCCACGATCAAGCACGACCAAGCGTCATCGAGCGGGTGGGCGGTCCCATCCTCAGCAGTAGCAACATTGGCTTGACCATTGTTACGATTATTGTTGCGATCATTGCCCCGGTTATTGTCGTTGCGGCCAGTACGAGTATTGCGAGAATTATTTTTCCCATTTTTACCTTTTCGGTCAGGACCTTTGACTTTGCACTCAGCTCCAAGGTGGCGTGGCTTATTGGCGCATTCGGGCCGCTTGCACTTAACACTGCATTTGGATATGCGATGCTGATTACCACAATTCCAACATGAGCCATTGAACTGTTGCCCCCCTGTCATCCAACGCCGTAGAACAACGCAGGCTCGTCGACCGCTCTTGAACCTCTGGCGGGCCGCTTTGTCTCGTTCGTCATCACGACTGCTTGCATCTGTTCCCGCGCCATCGCAGCCAGGGCCGGGAAGTCAGGCTTACTCGCGTCGTCGTAACCAAAGTAGCATTTCAATCCAAAATCGGAGAAGGGCAAATGCTTTGCACCTTCCAGCTTCTGTATCAAATTGATACACTTGTACTCATCTGAGAAGACCTGCTTTCGTTCCTCGAGTAACTTGTATCGGTAGACGTATGCATCGAGCCATACCTCAGGTTTGTCCTTCGTAGTAAGTCGATCGTTGTTGAGCTGGTGGATAAGCGTAGCCGCAGATATAGCTCCAATGTGAGCGTACCGTTGGCAGAGTGCTCCCCACATGACGTGTGGGTCATTACCAGCGCGTCGAATCGTCAGCAATGCTTCTGGGTTGCGTTGCGTCGCTTCCGAGATGATGGCACGAAACTTTGTCGCCAGCTGAACCTGTGCCTGTGCAGACAGACAATCATAGAGTTCCTCGTATGTTGGGTCAGGGCCAAGGGCAGCCACAGCTGCACGCTGAACATCGTACGGGTCGTAAGTCGCGGAAGCAGATGCCGTAGTCGTCGTGGTCGTAGATGTCGACGAAGAGGACGACGACGACCTGCCTGCCGCCGCAGCTGCAGGGATCGGTGGCGGTGTGATGATGACTTTCAGCTCAGCTCGTGAGAGCGGCGAGCTTTCATCACGCGGTATGATCAGTAGTTTCGGATCAAGCCCCATCAGGAACTGCAATGTTGACCAACGCCAGTTGTCAAACGCCTGAGCGTCCCTTGCAGCATTCGATGTCGGTGCAGGCAGCTGAGGAACCCTCAGCGAGACCTTCGCTTGCTCATAACCACCTATACCATTACCTCCGGGTATCATGACTAACAGCACAGAAGTTCAGTTCTATTAACACACGAAGCTCAGACCAGTAAAGGTCTTCCGATGTTCAATAAAACTACTTTTAATGACAATGCTACAACTGACAGAAGTAAGAGTAACTGACCTACGGTAAAGGTATGTTCTAGTTATTCTAGAAAGAAGATTGGGTTTATATTTGACTGGTAAACACAATCCATGTAATAGAATAACCGGAAATGAATAGTTATTATATTCCTACCCTATTCCGTTCTACACACCGTTCTGGAATACTAGAAATACATCGCCACAGTAATGCCATTATTCTGGTAGTATGCAGGTAAAAGTGGCATTTCACACTAGTATGTAAATATCCTGTGTGCGGTGCCAGTAATTCTAATCCTAACAGTAATTAGTGATATTAGAGTTCCTACTAGGAAGTATCAATAATATAATGATGTAGTACCATACTACAATAGTTTGCAGTGTCAAGCCTATAATATTATAGCCTATTTGGCATCATACGCCCCCTACACACTCTTTCTCGTTGATAGAAACAGGACGCCTCAGTACGAATGCCTGATTGTTTTACAGCACTGTCGCAAAACCATATGCGTTGTCCAGTACTCCCGGGGATAGCAGTGAATATGGTGTTTTGTCACTGACTAACGCGTCATTAACCTCTAACACACCCTGTTTGTTTTGACCTGCTACTATAGGTATAGTAGCTCTCGCCCTCGTCGATACCTGCATAGCGTGTTCCGTAATCCCCGCCAGGTTGATAGGTGCGCCCTCATACATATTACACATAGGCATTGACGCATGTATCAGAGTTCTGTTGCAACCCGATTCTATGATTGTCGGTACCGTGTCCGTTTGCGATGCCCGCAGTGCTATTGCCTGCTGTTCTCTCTTGCTTTGTACCTCGTTCAAACCAACCGACGTGTCAACCAATGTGGCAGTGAAATTCGTGTGTACCCTTGACGGTTGGTAGTCTGATGGCCGTGTTGCCGGAGGCGCTTCCAAAATCGTCGGCCTACTCGTTATATGGTACGTTGTAAACCCTTCCAACTTGCGATATATGCTAGCGAGGGTTTGAGAATTGTACCTGGAAGGTAGTTGGTATTGCGTACCCGGTTGACCCCTGTGCACAATCCCGTAACGTACGAGCCTGTGGTAAGCAAACATTGCGAGGTCATACCTTATCGATCCAATTGCACAAGGCGCGAGAAATTCTTGATCGTGTAGGCTCCTCAATTCTGTTAACTCATCATTTTGAGCGTACTTGCAAAAATCCTTGTGCGCCTTCCAATCCACACGTTGGTGCGTCTTGCAACAATAAAAGACCCAGTTGCAGCCTTTGCACCTAAACATGGGATGCATTAAACCCTCCATCTTGTCGCAGTACTCACAGGTTCGTGGTGGTATTGGGCATGAGTGGGGCATGTCACAGGGATATATACCTGGTGGCTGATAGCCAACGCAATACTCACAGAAGCCCACCATAGTCTGCCAATGCTTCGGGAAGACGTTGAACCCCAGCCTAACACTCCAATACTCAATCTCCATTATCGTGGCGTGGTTGAAGCAAAAGTGTACGTCCATGTACCAATACCACGGCCCGTCTACTAGTGTAGGATGCGAACTCGATCCGGTTGTGAGTAGCATCTCGTCTGTTATTGCATTTAATGCACATGTAACTCCTAAACGCGTATCTGGTCTAACCCTAACATCCCCCACGGGTCTTCTTACTTCCAATTTTCCTTCTCCTACCACTGGCTCCGGTACCGTAAAGTGTACCAATCACGACAACGTGGGTATGCTTCCCACTATCTTCTCGCTCGCATACCACGGTTCCTCTCTGGGGACAATATAGTTGATCGGGGCGTCCAAACGCCATGAAGCGGGCCATGTCGTGGTGGCACTGGAAACCCACACGGGTCCCCAATCCGTCTGTACAATTTTTTTTGTAAAAACCCACATATTCAATTTTGTGCGAAAGTCATTCGTCGATTTTCTGTTCCCTGGTCAGTGACTCCCATGGCAACTCTGTTGGTCGCAGATTCGAAAAGGACTCATAGTCCATATGGGGATTTATGACCCCATATGCTGTCACTGACTCGTTCTGCCTCCGTTTGTTTCTGTTCTTTCTGTTCACTCTTTTCTTCCTGCCTCACGACACCCAATGTCTCCGACCCACCTATCGTTGATGGTGTCAAACTTGTAGTCGTAACAACCGTTGTACTCACAAAATTTGGTGTCGGCCTGACAGGCAAAACAACGGTGAGATCATCGTCATCCTGATCAGACGGTACCCTCGATTCATCGTCGTCGATGGCTAAGGCAATTACGCCGTCGCGTTCGCAACCCAGTGCTTCTTCCAGACCTCCGTCTGGCCCCTCGCCTGTCCCTCGATCCACACGTCCGTGCCGCTGGTAGTCTAAATTATTCACAATAAGTTTTTTTGTGTCAGTCACATTGTGGTCGGACAGTACCTTGATGTGTTTATGTACATCCTTGTCCACCACACTCTTGACGTACTTCTCGGTGACGTTTCCGTAGAAGGGCTCCTTGCGGGAATCCGTCACCGCTCTTGCGAGCACCGGCACCAACTCCAGCCACAAATCAGATTCATCACAATTCATGGGCGAAGGTACCCTCATCTCCGTCGCCATCGCGTTGGTTGGCTTTGCGTCGGTCGGTGCGCCCGTATCTGCATCATCAGATATCACCAAGGGGCAATCGTAAAAGGCGCAGACACCGTTGATGTCGATATGTGCGCATCTCTTTTGGGGCTGAGGCTGTTCGCCCATGTTCTGTTTCTTCTTTGGCGGCTCTTGTACCGGGACTTCATTTGCCGGTAACTGTTCCCCGTCCACAATAAAAGTATATTCGTTATTTGCACTCAAATTCCCTACCTCAATTTCGTGAGGCGGCAGCTCGTAGATCTCCTCAACAGCGATCTGCCCAAGTCGCGGATCGGTCTGAATCATCTGTTCAACAGACAGCCCAGCCCATGCGTCGTCAATTTCGTCGAACTTCTGTTCGATGGTTGGCTTCGCCACGTAGGCAGCCGGCTTTGGTGTATTGACGCGAAGTTTGCGTGGGTCGCGGGGGCGGTTGTTATTAGTTGAATTATTCCTAGGTGGACTCATACGTTTGCCTTTTGCAGGCACGCGTGACTTCTGCTTCCCATTGTTGTTGCCCGATCGTGCCGGGCCCCTCACCTTGCACTCTGCACCAGTGTGCGTCGGTTTGTTAGCGCAGTCGGGCCTAAGACAATGAATGCGGCAGTTCTTAACTACGTGACTAGGCTTGCGACAATTAAAACAAACTTTGCCTTCGTTGGCAAGAAAAACTGAAACGGATGGTTGTAGGTTACCCATTTTCTTTGGAGGCCGAGATACGTCCGCCGCTTGGGACATCTCCTGAATTCGTGCACACAATTCATCATATTTAGGTTTATCTGCATCCGTTTTGGACCATTACAATGGCCCACCCACATTCCCTATGAACAAATGTTCTAATCCGTTGCAATGTGGCCACACACTTGAACGCATCCGGGAAGGCTGAGGTTCTCTGAGCTAGTTTCTCGTATCTATGCGCTTGTCGCTCTATCCAGTCCTCTATCTTAGTCCTTTCCGTTATTTTATCCGTAAACATTTCCTGTAGCAGCTTGTGACTAGAAATAGGTCCCAAGAGTGCATACCTCTCACTCAATCTCCTCCACATCTCTCTCGGATGATTACCTGCCCTCCTGATTGTCAACATCGCCGGGTGGCCTGTAACGCATTCGCCAAATAAGCTCGCAGTTTCGTAATGCAGGATAATCTTTCCTTGTCCGGGAGGCAGTTCTCCAGGTTCTCAAAGGTAATGTCCGCATATAAAGCATAATCGCTGCCTTCTGCTCTTCAAGCGGAACAGCGGGATCACCCATTGCCTTACCTTCAGTCGCCTTCTTCAGCTCTGCGGCAGTCGGCGTAATAAAGGTCTTCAGGTCTTCGACGGGCATGGTCCATGGTCATCTGCAAGAAAAATTAGAAATTTCGGATCCACACCCTCCACAAACTGCAAAAACGCCCATCTCCATTCGTCATACGCAGAGGCAGGCTTACTTCATAAACACGCAAATTTACGCAAAGTCAACTTATGTTGTTCTTTTGCGAGTTTCCTCTCTTTGAAGTGTGCAGGAAGTGTCATGCGCAGGTACTTGAGCGGCATCTTGTGACGGTGTTCCCGTTGAAGTAGAAGTCGAGCGCGAGAGCGAGGCGTGTGGACTTTCCACCATCGATCGTCAATCGCGGCAAGAGCGGGATATGGACATCAGCCGTCCGAGCGGTCTTCGCAAGGAGTAGTTTTATCTTGGCGGAATGGCAATGTTTACTAATTATATGTGACTCGCAGAGTCAGTAATGTAATTCAGTTACGTACGTATAACCACATTGGATGACCTTTGAAGAAGCTTTAATCGACAAAGTCGAGATGTCAACTTGACAACGAGGCAACAACGATGGACTAACAGTGTTGGCTATTTACAAGTTTTGTGACCAAACACCATTTCAATACTAATTGGGATGGAGGCCATTATCGCATTTCTCATAGTTATTAATCTTAAATGTATTGATTGATAATTTGCTCATTGACATAGAACTAAGGAGGAGCGTTGGTAGGATAACTACGTTTACTGTTAGTAATTGCTTTGTGACTGGTAAGTAATTTACTCGTATAGTCGAATGACCGTATAGTTCTAGTCAATAATGGTAACGGACGTAACGGTCTATATTGGCATTTCAGGATTGGACAATAACCATTGTGTAATAATTACATTCGTGCGGTCTTTATTTCAGTTTCGTTATTACCTTTGAGTTTGTCAGTTCTGCTATCTACTTGCGAATTAAAGTGTCGATTGGCATCGTGGCTTCTAACGGAGTCCCTCAGCAAACCGGAGTGTAAAGGTATTAGGTCCGTGAGTGACCGGGTAATTACCTAATCAACGGAAAAGTGACACGTCACTACTCAAAACTGAAAGTGAACTACACGTCACTACTCAAAACATGAAACTCCAGATAAATAACTTTCAGATGAATTACTTACTATGATAAAGGTAATATGTTAGACCTATTAATATAATTAACCGGATAGTCAGTATGGGCCGGCATGTGTGTCGTTAGAGCCATTACTTATGTCCGGCCTAGTATATAATTGGGCCGTCCCTTGGCGCCCTTTTCTCAATAAAGCATCTACTGTAGGACACAGCAAGTATACGGCAGATTATTAAGTTAGTCTCACAGGTTATGGAGCCTTGTAGCGTGAACGTTAGGTCTAGTAGACTTTATTCAATTATTACGTACTATCGGGGCGTGCGGAAGGCTGCCACCGAAAATACAAACAGGTGTACGTGCGGAAGGCTGTCACCAAATATTTAAATCTGGCGTGTGTGCGGAAGGCTACCACCAATCTGGTGTGTGTGCGGAAGGCTACCACCAGTCACACTAAGTGGATTGTGCGGAAGGCTGCCACTTAGTCGTTAGTATAACTAATCATTTCCTAACTCTATCTCGCTTCTCTACTCACAGAGAAAGCAACATTGGTAGTCGAGCCTCCCTCCTACCTTCCGCCCTTGGTACGCCCGAACAATATGGCGTATCAAGGTTCTGAATTAGTAAAAATGAGGCTAGACCCTCCAAAGTTCAATCATGGAAAAGAATGGGAGCTGTTTGAGTACACCTTTACATCAGTTATAGGTGTCACACACCCAGAAATCCTTTCCATAATTTCGGGCTTTGAGACTCATCCCTTAGCCAAACCTATACAACTACCTGTACGACCTGATTCCCTTCAGATGCACGCTTCAAATCACCTGCAAAGGAAGAGGAAGAAGAAGTCTTAGAGGACGAAGAAGAGACAGTAGTAGTAAAGGTAGAGGAGAAAGACAAGGGAAAGAAAGAAGAGGGTCAAGAAACTGCAAGTGCAAAAACTGCCTCTGCCCCCGCCACTGCTATACCTACGGACCAAAAATCTCAAATACCAGTGTTGACGAGGGGTAGTAAGCCGTCACCGCTATTTGCATTACGATTGGGAGCTAGATATTACACGAAAGAGAAAGAAGCTAAGCTAAACAGATTGCTCTATGCCTTTCTACTTCAATCATGTGCTCACGATAGGAAGGTGATGACTATAATGAGGCAGGGGGATACGGACGGTGTAAAGTGTTTCCTCGCCCTCAAAAAATTATGGAGGTCTTGACCTCATAAGGTTTGAAGAGGACCAGGAAAAACTATACCACTCGTACCCTAAGAAGGTTAGTGAGGTGAGTAGCTGGCTAGCTGACTATTTCACGACTATCAAAACACAAGAAAAGACGATGGGAGTGATACCAGAGATGATGAAGACAGGCATGATCATGAAGAAATTAAAACACCTACCTGTCTACCAAGCCTACTATCGTAACATTTGGTGTCCTCTCTTACATACTCAAAGACCTAAGCTGCCTGAATTCATCAAGGTAGTAGAGCAGTTAGCTTAGAGCAATGTATCAGAAACTATAATACCTAAAATCTACGGATCTGGTAGCTCTAAGAGCGACCCTATCACTATCAACACAGTAGCAGGAATAGCTCAGGGCAAGAAGAAGAGCAAGTGTAAGACCGAAATATCCGGTATATTTGTTCTTATCTTTTTTTACCGTCCGGTGAACTCGCAATTGCCGCATTAATGCCAATTTAGTTAGCATATTACCAATTATAACTTAGAGGATAGATGCAGATATTTTGCCAATTGTTTCCTTTAATCACAGCAATATTGCCGATTTGCTGATAGCTTTGCTTCCCCGCACCGATCTGAACTGTAATCATATGATCTCTAGAACAGTGACCATTATACACTGTACGCCAGTCATACCATGGTCACTTTCACAGTCATATTGCATATTTCTACACATTATAGAATAGGAAATCATATGCTTATTACACATGATCAATTACCACATTCAGTTTATGTCATTAAAGTGATTTTATCGAACGCATTAAGAACCTCACGGTTTATTATTAATACTTGATCATTTCTGATGATGGATTACATTCATCCCTCGAGTTATGAGCGAACGCAAGTGGCGCTGAGTTGCCCGCGACTGCCGGTGAGTTTGCAGACTTGAGATATAGGATCATGGATCAAGAGTTACCATAAACTTACTAATGAGATATTCGAATTGATCCTTAGGAACATGTCTAGTTAGTACTTCTGCAATTTGTTTCTTAGTTCCTACCTTTACAAATTTAATCTTATTGTCTCTCTGTGCATGATGGATGAAATGAAGTTCAAGGGGTAAGTGTTTTGTACGTGGTCCTGACATTCCCCTTTCTGCTGCTAAGATAGTTTGTGCATTATCTTCATAAAGCTCTATCGGTCCTTTCTGTGCTATGTTTAATTCCTCCGTGATATTTCGGATAGCCAATCCCTCCCGTATACACTCCGCTGCTGCGAAAATTTCAGCGTCATTAGAACTAAGTGCAATTCTAGTCTGTCGCTTTGACAACCAAGCTACCGGGTCTCCTCCCCAAAGTACTACATATCCTGTACGTGACTTTCCGGTTTTCTTGCAGACCTTGTGCTGCATCGGGCCAAAGAGTAATTTGCGGGTATATCCTTCCCTCTTGCGATGACTTAGGCCCGTGAAATGCAATACCGCGATACGAACCTTTCAAATACCTGAAGATGCTATCTCTTTATCCATTCCTGCTTTTAACTCTTTTGCAGTTAAGCCCTCATCTACGATTGCCTTTGGTGCCTTCAATGTCAGGTACAGTAGCGCAGTGGTGTGATCCTCTACGATACTTTCTGCGGACATTTCAGAGTGCTCTAGTTCTCCGACTGGTCTTATCCTATCTATCCGATACTTTCTAATCTTGCTGTCTAACATCTTTTCTACTTGACCATCGTCAAAGACTACGAAGTGGCTGGGCTTAGGCATCTTACGGACTTTAAGTCTATCTCCCTTCTCGCATGGTTCTAAGACTTTTCCTTCTCGTTTTACTGACTGCCAATTGTCTCCATATTTTTCCTTGGCCCATTCTTCTCCGAAAGCTACTCCTGGCACACTAACTCTCTCTCCTGTCAATGTAGCTGCTTTAACGGCTGCCTTCTTTTCTGGAGGTGGTTGTGTAATTGGTGTCCTAACCTTTGCTTCTCGTTTCCCTCTCACTATGTTAGCTGATGTGATTTTGTCACTTTGCTCCCAAGTGAGGCCCTATTGGGCGCGTCTCCCTCTACGTACCTCCTACTAGGGTGGTCAGCTTCGGGGCTTTGCGCCTCTAACGATGTGACGGGTGTTAGCCCATCATCCTTGTTGTCAGCTAGTTCCACCTTTGACTCTGATGGGAGACCGGAATCTGGACCTTGAATGCCTTTGTCTTCCTGTAGCTCCTCATGTTTGTCTAACTCCCCCTCAACCTTAAGTTCGGTTCGTCTATTGGCTGTTCTAGCTGTCCGGTGTCACTACTCTCCCCCTCAGATTCCTCGTTGTCCCATCTGACTTCTCTGGGTGGGTGAGCCTCCTTACCAACTAAATTGGGGTCAAAGCGTACATTACGCACGTTAGTAATGATTTTACGACCATCCCAAACTCTGTATAGTTCCTTAAACTCATCGTATCCAAGCAACATCACGCGTTTTCCCCTATAGTTTCCTTTCCCTACCTGCTTTCCTATGTACATTACATCTAAACATCCTACAGGTTTCAGTTGTCGGAGCTGGCTTGTAGCCTAGACATTGATCAAAAGGGGAAGTGCCCTTTGTAGGTCCTGTCGTGGCCGGCAGAATGTTGTGCAAGGTTGTGGCAGTATGTTCTATCTCTGCCCAAAACTGTGGAGGCAAGTTAGCCTCGTACCGCATGGCCCGGGCTGGTCCGGCTGTGATGTATTGACCTTCTCAGCTATAGGATTGCCATCTTTGTCAACTGGAGCACTAGTCTTCCAAATGAATTGGACCGGCTTCCACCACTCAATGATTTCAGTTGGGACATCAAACTCGTTATCACAAGTGATCTGTCTGACTTTCCTTCCTGTTTGCCTCTCAAACCATGCTACAGCTTGCTTCAAACACTGTACGAACTCGTTCTTGCAACGTAAGTAAAAATCCTTGATGTACCCGAATAATCATCTGTTACGCAAAATTTATAGTACTTACCGTGAATTGACATGACCGCCCATTGTCCGGAAGTATCTACATGCAAAATCTCACAGGGTAACTCGCTCTCCTAATTCTATTAGCCTTAAATCGGGGCAACACTTTAGCTTTCCCATCATACAGGCTTCGCAAAATCTAACTCTATCCTCACTTCCTGTCACTTTTCTACCCATGACCTTGCCTAATGCATAGGTCTTTGGTGATGCTTTATGACCACTACACTGATGCATCACATAAATGTCAATCGATTTGTCTTTCTCGCCTTTCTCGGGGTACATTGCGTATAGCACGCTGCCTCTAGCTTCCTCGTTCTCACTTACTCTCGCTTGCTTGCTCTCTTTTTCTCTCTCTTTAGGGATTCCCGCCCCGCTTACCCCGTCTTCTTCTTTCTCTCTTTCACTTTAGGAGTGTAACGCTCGTTTATGTTGAGGGGCTTATCCTTTTCATTGTCCCAGCGGTAGAGCATACCAGGTGTAAGTCTCCCCCTCACGATCACGTCACTTTCGCGTTTGAGGATTAGAAGTTCCCCGTTCTGGTGAATGATAGACCGATGCTGGTTGTGGTCCATGTTTCCTGTGGACATGATGTTGACTGGTACCCTAATGTCTAACAACATATCTTTCTTTACCAAAACTGGCTTTCCCGATCCATCTATTCTTGTTAATCGTGCTTCCCCCGTGTCTCTCACAGTACTCTCTCCGTTTCTTGTGACTAAGCTGACGGGTTCTATTTCTCGAACGTTGCGGAAGATGTGTGATTTACAGGCTATGTCTCTTGACGATCCACTATCCTGTACTATCATATTCTCTTTTCGACCTACCGTCGTGCTGTCGTCTACCATGAGGTTGTGATCCTGCTCCTCATCCTCCTCGTTCTCTTTCTTCTGGAGCCTGTCCTTCCTTTCTCTCTCGAATCTCTCCTCATACATCCAGTCAAGCTCTTCTCGTGCTTCGCAGTACGATCTGTGGCTTATGGGTATTCCTGCTCTCATCTCTTCAGAGGTTCTAGAGTTTTCTAGGCTTTCCATATCTACTCATCATCCTCCTCTAGGTCTGAGTGTCCATCTATTTCCCGTCTCTTCCTATCAAACTGTTTCTTCCTCTGTGCTGCCTGTTCTGGGCTGAAGAACTTGTGTGTATCTCCTGAGTGTAACGTACGCAAATATGCGTTCACTGTACCCCCTCTCGCTTCTACCTCATGCCATATCTTCAGGTGGGGCATCGATCGCACTATAAAAAGGGCAAATTGATTGTCGTGATTCTTAGCTAAGTCGAGTATCCCATAATCTATTATTGCTAACAGTTCCTGAGTAAAACTCGTTCTCTTTGCCGTCCGGGTCGTAACACAATCCCTCTTTCACTACTATCGGTTCTGCTCCCTTCGTCAGTGCATATAGCAACCTAGCTATTTCAGTCTTCTCAGGTCTTGGGTGTCCTTGGCTATGTCTGTACTCACACTCCCACTTAGCTCTTTCCTTAGCTTTCGTACTTTGAGCGTTCTTAGCTGCTATTTTCGCTATGACTGTCTCTCTTGTGATCAGTGGTGTGCCTGCTGCATGCTTTAGAAAGACTTCGTTAACAGCCCAAAACACATCTGTCAACAGTCCGTCTGCTTCAGCCACTCTCTCTCCCTCTTTCTTCGTCATTCTCACAATGTCTCCTGTCTCATCGTCCATTATACACAGGTTGTTCAGCTGTTCACTTATTCTTTTCAAGTCTTCAAAGCCTATCACCTTTCCGTGTTCTGTGTCTCTTTTACTGCTCTTCCCCACAGGTGTGTCGTGTGTGTGTGTCACTTGCTTGCTGTGCTTGTGGTTCTACACTGTCTCGTACTCTGTCTATCGGGGACGGACCTTGTGGCAGTAGCGATGGGGGCCAAGACTTCCCTTCTCTTGTCTCTCCTACATGCTCATCAGCCTCATCGAATGCAATCTCTTTTTTAGCTCTAGTCCCGCCAGTCCTTGCCTCATTCCCTGGCAAACAAGCTATTGTAGTATGGTACTACATCATTATATTATTAATACTTCCTAGTAGGAACTCTAATATCACTAATTACCGTTAGGATTAGAATTACTGGCACCGCACACAGGATATTTACATACTAGTGTGAAATGCCACTTTTACCTGCATACTACCAGAATAATGGCATTACTGTGGCAATGTATTTCTAGTATTCCAGAACGGTGTGTAGAACGGAATAGGGTAGGAATATAATAACTATTCATTTCCTGTTATTCTATTACATGGATTGTGTTTACCAGTCAAATATAAACCCAATCTTCTTTCTAGAATAACTAGAACATACATTTACCGTAGGTCAGTTACTCTTACTTCTGTCAGTTGTAGCATTGTCATTAAAAGTAGTTTTATTGAACATCGGACTCATAGGCGCTACCGGCGGGTCGCTATCCAGGCATGTGGCACGAGGTAAGGAGCAGCACAGCTGGATGTGCATAAGGTAGGATAGCAGCAGAGCACAGCTGGACGCTCCTGCAGCCCACACACACACACACACACACACACACACGCACGCACGCACGCGCGCGCGGCGAGCCCACACACACACATACACAGACACACACATGCATACACACATACACGCCCTCTCTCTCACACACACAGACACACCCACACAATACATACATACATATGTACACATTCCTGGTCTGGCTCTGGTTTCCGGCAAGCTCGGACCAACGCATCGGCCAAAGCCCTCGAGTCCCCGTCCTGCGCCTGTTCAGAGGCCAGTGCAGGTGCTCGCGCGAGGCACGCGTGCGCTTTAGAGCTGTTCCTGCTGCCCTGCGAACGGCAGGCGATCGGACAAGGTCCGCAAGCTTCCTTCGCCAGGTTCCCGATGTTGCGCTGCTTCCTGTTGGTCCGGGCCTGCGCGCTGGTCGTCGTCTCAAATCTCATTCTAGCCAACCACAGAGCAAGCAACAGTCTTTACAACAAAAAAACTGAATATACAGAGGAATTATATATATAATTAGGTATATACAGAATACAAAAATGTATGTCTTGCATGTATGTCTTGCATGCATGTATTGTATGTATGTATGTATGTATTGTGTTTGTGTCTGTGTGTTTGTGTCTGTGTCTGTGTGTTTGTGTTTGTGTTTATGAGTGTGTGTGCGTGTGCGTGTGTGTGTGTATGTATGTATTATTTAATGTGTGTTTATGTGTATTCTGCATGTATGTATGTATGGTGTGTGTGTGTGTCTGTATTTGTTGGTGTTTGTGTTTGTGTGTGAGCTTGTGTGTGTGTGTGTGTGTGTGTGTGTGTGTGGGCTTAAGTGTGTGTGTATGTGTGTGTTTTGGTGTTTGTGTGTGTGTGTGTGTGCGCGCGTGTGTCTGTGTGTGTGTGTGTGGGTGCGAGCGTGCGTGTGTGTGTGTGTGTGTGTGTGTAGGTGTTTGTGTAAGCGTGTGCATGTATCTATTTAACATTTTCGTATGTATTATGTGGGTATGTATGTCTCTGGTGTGTATGTGTGTCGGTGTCTGTAGGCGTGAGTGTGTGCGTGTGTGTGTTGGTGTGTTTGTGTTTGTCTTTGTGTTTTTCTTTGTTGTGTGTGTAGTGTCTCTGTATGTGAGTGTGTATGTATGCATTATTTGTGTGTTTGTGTGTTTGTGTATGTGTACGTGACCGAAAGCACGCATCCAAACGAGTGTGATGGTTGGGCTTTGCTGGGATCCCTGGTGGGCACTAGTCTACTTAGACGAAGCTTACCAAGCAACAATATGAACTACATGGGGCGCCGACAAGCCAAGGTAAAATTTGAGTGTGTGTGTGTGTGTGTGAGTGTGTGTGGGCTTGAGTGTGCGTGTGTGTGTGTGTGTGTGTGAGTGGGTGCGAGCGTGTGTGTATGTGTGTGTGTTGGTGTTTGTGTATGTGTGTGCGTGTATGTATGTAACATATGCCTGTCTCTCTCTGTCTCTCTCTCTCTCTCTCTTTTAACAGACGAGGAAAGGGGTGAAATATGGACGGATTGTGAGAGGCAAACAAAAAAAAGACAGGGCCGGGGGGAAAGAGAAGATGCGGGAGAGGGGGCAAGCCGAAAAGAAAAAGAGCGATGGGTGAACAGGATTCGGGACTCCGAGAGAATGGGACAAAGAAAATGATGGATCACAAATGAGACTTTGGAAGCGAATCGGGGTGGCAAGTGGCACTTAAAAATTCGTAATTCACGTGGAATTCGGTAAACCTTTTTGCGCGTAAATTTGCCGGGTGAGCGGTTCCAGGAACCCAGTTTTTCTTCGCTCGTGATTGTTTGTTTCCCTCACCGAAATTCCTCCGGAGAGCGGGGGCAGGAATTTTTTTGTGGCTCCTTGACTTTTTGGTCAGGTCCTGGTAGAAGGCTATCTCGATGCCCGCCTGTCGCAATGCAAGCTCCAGCCGGTGGTGCAGGCTGGCATCAAACGTAACGCGCGGCCCGATCATGAGACAGCGGAACACTCGGTCCCGCGCGCGGCGCAGCGTAGACAAGGCCTGTAATTCTTGTGCGCTGAAGAATTCGTCGAGGTTAACCCCTTCAATGCCTAACAGAAGACGCACAAACGCTTCCGATTTCCCCGGACCCATGGCCGCGCGCAAAAAACACAGGCGCGTGCCGTCAGGCAAAGCCAGCTTGCGGACCCAGCGCGCGTCGTACTCTACTTCGGCGCGTTCTGCTTTAGACTCGTCGGCGAAATTGTAGGCATGCTCGCCGCCGTCATAGACTGTGTGTTCGTAATGACCAAAGAGAAAGAGATAGCCGCCTGGCCTTTGTGCGCACAGCTCGGCCTCAGCAATTTCCTGCGCCGAGGCCGATTCCGGAAGGTCCGGGGGGCGGCAGCGGATGGGTGCTGAGGTAGAGAGACGGCGTTTCTTGCGCTTAGGCGGCTGCACATGCTCTGTCGCTTCTTTCTTGTTTGCGGCCGCCTCCTCACAGGCCGTGCATCGCTGCAGCCACCAGGCATAGTCGTCTCGGCAGATGCGTCGGTTGACTGCACAGTCTGGACAGGGGACAAGGAAAATGTCCGAGTAATGATAGCGCGCGGGGCGGGGGTGTGGGGGGGGCTGCTCTCCTTGCGGGCTGGCTTCCTCCTCCCCCCCCCTCTGGCGCCTCAGGTCCTGCGTCGTCGTCCCTGTCGTCTTCACTTTGCTCTTGTTCTTCCTCGTTGCCTGCTGCTGCTTCTTCTGTGCCAGGCCGCTGCTGATCGGAGGATTCCTTGAGAGAGCCAGCCACCTGCACGTGCTCTAGTCCGTTATAACAGGCCGCGGGCCAGCCCGCCTCCTCCAGAAGTCTCCGTAGGTCACTAAAGCGTGAAAAAACTAGATACGGGAGCAGCTGCGCTTCAAGCGCAGCCCGCTCGGAAACAGTGAGCTCCCCGGGCTCAAAGGGAGACCATTGCCCCTCCTCTGCCGGGGGGTCAACGCAGGAACCCGCGCTTGTGCCGATGGCTGTGTCCTCTTCGAAAATGGGTTCTTCTTCATCCTCCCCGTCCGGCATCATCGCCGCCATCGAGGAGGAGGGGAAGGAGAAGCCACTAGAAGCGTCGTCCTCCCCAGTCATATCCCCGTCGTTGTCATTGTCGGTAATCCTGCTGGGGCTGCTGCTGGGGCTGCTGCTAGAGCTGTTGGAACTACTACTCGAGCTGGTGCTACTGTCGCTGACGGGGGGCTGGTCGCCCCCCACTAGCAGCTGGTCACGCTGTTCCCACCAAGGTCGGAATAAATTGCCTAGCATGACGGATCGCTTGGCCAGATTGTGCGGCGCGGCAATGTGTGCTGTGGCAGCGGTAGTACACGTTGCCGCCCGAAGACAAAAACATGTACGCGCTGTTGCTCCTGTGATACATTTTTTCGTCCACAGGGGTAGTAACGCTATCACTAGCTATACTATTAGCAGCAGCACCCACTTGCTGCTGCCGCTGGTCCTCCTGGCGCGCTGCGCGGCGCCTGCGCAGCACCTTGTGAAAAAAGACAAAGGCGCCCGTTCTCGTCTCTGGCTGTTCGCACGACAAAAAACTGACTGCCAGTCTTCTTGTCCTGCTCGACCGACAGTCTGGAGGTCGTGTCGCCCCAGCCCGCCAGTATGAGTGCAAGCTTTTTCAGAATGGGTTGCTGGTGCTTGTAAACGACAGCTGGCGGGGGGGCGCGCGCGAGGCCTGTCCCTTCTCCCGCTCCGCGCGGTCGCGCAGCGGAGGGGATGGCACTGCTGGGTATGTAGACGGCGGCTGGCCCGCGCGCAGAGTGGTTGGGGCAGTGCACAAGCCACTCCTCGTAGCTGGGCAAAAGAAGCGGTTGTGCGCCGGGGCGCATGAGGTCTGGTATTTTCTGAGAGCCGGGCACGCGCCGGCAGCGGTTCTTGGAGTAGACGGCGGGGTCGATGATATTGCAGGTGTTTTTGCTGTGCTTATACTTGGGCAACCTAGTGTCGACGCGGAACTCGAGTACGAGCTCGGGCAGCCCGCACAGCCCGCTAGCAGGGGCAGGAGGGGGGCGGGCTGGTGTTGTTGCATGAGCCAGTGTTTGACAAAGGCCCCGGCATCGTGGACAGATTCAAAGACAACGTTTGGAAAAGCGACGTGGAAGGAGTTTTTGAACTAGCCGTCGCTGCAGGGACGCCCCAGGTCGTTGCTGTGCATTTCGTCGGCGCCTGTCGAGCTTAGACTCAGCTGGGCCAGGGCCGCGCGCACGGCGCTCTGCAGCGCGTGCAAGCGTAGTGTGGCGCTAGGGTCGGCGCCGCCTTGCGAGTACCACTCTAGGTCAAAGTACAGGGCGCACTGGCCCTGTATGATGACGAAGAAGCTGCGCTCCATTGCGTCGACGCAGCGATAGATGTAGTGGTAAAAGCTTCGGGCATCTGCACAAGAGCCAAACAGGTGGCGCTCGGGCAGGTCCGTCTGCCCGAGCGGGTCTGGGCCAGGCGGCAGCATGAGCTTGTAAAAAAACGTGTGTTGCTGGGCCTTGCCCTCAGTAAAGCAGGCCTCGGACGGGAAGGAATTGGCGCCCCCTGATTCGAACAGACAGACGGGCCTGGGCAGATTGCGCGTCAGCAGGACCCTGCGCGGGGCACGGCGCGCCTTGGCGGCAGCCATTCTTTGGATGGGGGGGGGGGGCGAGGAGGGGTCTAAGGAAAAGCTGATGGCCCAAATTTTGGGCCTTCTCTCTTTAAGAAAGAGAAGGAGACAAAATAGTGTGTGTGTCGCGCCCCCCTTCCCACGGCGCAAAAAAGAGGGGGGGGGTGCATGAAGCCAGGCACCCCCCTCCTCCCCCCATTCCTTCCCCGCATATCCCCCCTCCCCCCCTTCTCTGCATATCACACTCCCTCCTTCCCCCTTCCCCCCCTTCCCCCCCCCCCCCCCGCCCGTCCCTCCTCCTCTCTCGCATTTGACTGGCACAAGCCTTTGTGTGCACAAGTCCAGGGTTAGGCGTCATCCTGTGGATCCGGGCCCGTGTGCGTAAAAAAGTCATCATCAGTAAAAAGAATACAAAACGTCGGACCCTTAGCAATCTGGGGGATAAGCATCAAACTTCATATATTTTTGTTACAACAAACGTGTGGTGGGAAGCTTGAGCAAGAGAGAAGCCGAACCCGCCTGAAAGCAAAAGCCCCCCCCCCCCCTTCCCTCCTCTCCAGCCTGCGCTAGCGGGCTGGAGACGGTTTTGACTGACTCTGTCTTTTTGTGTGTTCTTATCCCTGCCCTGGTTGCTTTTCATAGCCAAGGCTGGAAAGCCAGGGGCCGAACGACCGCTTTCCCATCCTGGTGAGCTCGCCAGCAGCGTCACTAAGCCGGAGCCAAGACAGCATAGGCAAAGCCCTATCAGAAGACATCGCAGACCTCAGAGAATCCGTGTCGTCGCTGTGTGCATCCTGTGGCTTCTTCTGATCTTTCTCAGCCCTGACAAACTCACTGTCCTGGACAGTTGAGTAAAACTGAGCGAGTGCTTCGTGCAGAGTTTTCATTTCCGGGTAGCTCTCGCGGCACGTAGAGCAAACCACCAGACTCTTGAGGATGTAGTACAGGTAGACGCAAGCATAATACCCGCCGTTAGCCGGTGCACGAGAGCCGATGGGATTCACGGGCAGAACGGGGGCGTTTGCAACACTGGTTGCAATTATCCGATTTTAATGTATAACCTCTCGGTGGGGAAGGAAACACCCAGCCCGAGCCTTTTGCCTGTTCTGCTTGATAATGCTGATCGATTTCGGCCATCAGATCCAAGCTTCTAACAATTGTTTTGGCGTCGCTTTGGAAGGCATCCTTGCTAAATATTTTTCAGTGAAGTGCCCATTGAAGTGCAGAAAAATACAAAAAATCGGGGGCATGCCAAAAAAAATGTTTGCGGCCCGGACTGAAATGCGAAAGGAAATTCTCGGAAAATTGTGACATCCTAAAATATATAAATCGACAGTCACTCGCCCCCCCCCCCCTCCCCTTTCTTCTGGGGTGACTAAGGCGAACGGCAGCAGGGAGAAAAAAAATCACGACGAGCGCAAAAATCGTTGGTCGCTAACCAGTCGAATTTAGCACCCTATCCGTGCACATTCGCCTTTTGCCGAAATTTGCGGCACGCCAAGAAAAAGAAATCTTGCGAAGGACATTTCGGCAATGGCAAATTAGCTCCAGCAAAATTTTTGGGGAAACAAAAGCGGGCGGGGGAAAGAAATGTCAGTTAAATTTTCCCCGCCCGCTCTTGTTTCCCCAAAACTCTGCTAGTGCTAATTTGCCAGTGCCGAAATGTCCTTTGCAAATTTTTTTTCTCAAGATGCTGTTTGCGGTGAATTTCGCGTCAAGTGCACAGGCGCCGCCATTGACGGACATGTGCCTTTTTGCCGAAGTTTGCGGCACGCCAAGAAAATAAAAGCTTGCGAAGGAAATTTCGGCAATGGCAAATTAGCTCCAGCAAAATTTTTGGGGAAACTGGAGCGGGCGGGGGAAAAAAATGTCAGTCAAATTTTCCCCGCCCGCTCTTGTTTCCCCAAAAATCTGCAAGAGCTAATTTGCCAGTGCCGAATGTCCTTCGCATGCTTTCTTTTTCTTGGCGCGCCGCAAACTTTGGCAAAAAGGCGAATGTCCGTCAATGGCGGCGCCTGTGCACTTGCCGCGAAATTCACCACAAACTGCGGCAAAAGGCAAATGCCAGTCAATGGCGGCGCCTGTGAACTTGCAGCGAAATTCACCACAAACTGCGGCAAAAGGCAAATGTCCGTAAATTCCGGCGCCTGTGCACTTGCAGCGAAATTCGCCACAAGCTGCGGCAAAAGGCAAATGCCCGTAAATTCCGGCGCCTGTGCACTTGCCGCGAAATTCACCGCTAACTGCATCTTGAGAAAAAAAATTGCAAAGGACATTTCTGCACTGGCAAATTAGCTCTGGAATCTGCTAGAGCTAATTTGCAAGTGCCGAAATGTCCTTAGCAATTTTTTCTCAATATGCAGTTTGCGGTGAATTTCGCTGCAAGTGCACAGGCGCCGGAATTTACGGACATTTGCCTTTTGCCGCAGTTTGTGGCGAATTTCGCTGCAAATGCACAGGCGCCGGAATTTACGGGCATTTGCCTTTTGCCGCAGTTTGTGGTGAATTTCGCGGCAAGTGCAGGCGCCGCCATTGACGGACATTCGCCTATTTGCCGAAGTTTGCGGCGCGCCAAGAAAAAGAAAGCATGCGAAGGACATTTCGGACATGGCAAATTAGCACTTGCAAAATTTTCGAGGAAAGGAGGGCGGGCGGGAAAAAAATGTCAATCAAATTTTCCCCGCCCGCTCTTGTTTCCCCAAAAATCTGCTAGAGCTAATTTGCCAGTGCCGAAATGTCCTTTGCAATTTTTTTTCTCAAGATGCTGTTTGCGGTGAATTTCGCGACAAAGGCACAGGCGCCGGAATTTACGGACATTTGCCTTTTGCCGCAGTTTGTAGTGAATTCCGCGGCAAGTGCACAGGCGCACGGACATTTGCCTCTTTGCCGAAGTTTGCGGCGCGCCAAGAAAAAGAAAGCATGCGAAGGACATTTCTCCTCTCCCCGTGCCTGGCCGCTAACAGCAACTCCTTTGCCGCCCCTCTCTCTCTCTCCCCACCCCCCCCCCCGCCCCCCCTATATCTCACCCGCCCTACCTTGTTTTCCCCTCTCTCTGCTCACACTTGACCCCCGCTGCCAGGTGCACGCTCTCCTCTCACCACCCTGGTTCATCATCTCGGTCCTTCCTTGTTTAAAAAAAACCCTAAAGATCTTTTCTGGCCAACAGGCAGACCAGACAACCGCAAAAAGAAAAGAGCCGGGCCGGCACTCACAAATGAGCAAACTAAGTTTTGATCTCGCGCTCAAGACGGGGCTGCCCGGATGTTACGGCAGGCTCTGGTGCCAGCTCAGGCAGGCCAATCATGCCGGCCAGCTACTGCTAAAAGACCTTGATACTAAAGAAAACAAATGGGAAATACAAGCAAGAGCGGACCCGGGCGCCCCGTGGCGGTCAGCCTTTTTGACCTGGTGCCGCTGTCGGCCGACGGGCACAAGGGCATCACGTGCATAGACCGAACGCTGGTATGGGCCGATAAATGGTCCGGGGCCAGGGCGTTCAGTATCGAGAACCTCGAGTGGGCCGCAGACGAACGTCAAAGAAAATCGGCAGCGGACACAAGGACCGAGCTTAAAACACTGTTAGAACAGTTGTCCACCGAATTAAACGGGTGCGTCATGAATTCCAACGTACCCTTTGCCCAGACCACAGGCAGGATTAGACACCTGGACTACTTTCGCGAAAGCTTGTTCGGGGGCTGTAGGATGCCGGGGGCAGTGGAAATGTGGCTGCTGCAAAGGCAGGTAAGAACCGCGAACAAGGGGCCCACGCTTGAGGAGCTTAAAGAGGCCGCGAACGTTTGCGCCCGGGCTACCGACGTAGACGAGAGGTGGCTGGCTGCCGTTAGCCAGCCGGCGCTGTGCCACTGGGCGTACCACTGCGCCTGGGCCCTGCGGCGCCTAGGTCTGACGGAGGCGCTGGTGTGGCAACACCAGGACCTGCAAGACAAGAGTGCACGAGAGTGGATAAGCAAGCCCGCAAATCGCGCAGTTCCGTTAGCAAGCCTTTGCAAAGGCTGCTGGCGCTGGGCGGCGAGGTTTTTGGCAGAAATTCTAGGGATCTTCAGCCGGGCGGAATGCTACTTGGAGGACAGGCTAGACGTGTGCGGCCGCGTTGGGTTATTCAGATAGAACAAAAAATTCTCGTCGATCGCCAAGGAAGTTTCCCCCCGAAAGTTGGGCGCAGGCCGGGGGAAAGGCCGCGGGGGGGGGGGGGTGGAGAAAAAACTGTTTCCCCGATTTTCGGGGGAAGGCCGGGGGGGGGGGGGGAGTAGGGCCGGAAAATTTTCAGAGCCCCGAAGTCTCCCAGGCCCCAGGGGGGCAAGAGGGGTGAAATGGTGGAAAAACCTACTGACCTACCTACCTACCTGCCTGCCTGCCTGTCTACCTACCAACCCACCGACCGAACTATCGACTTACCTTTGCAACCACCCGCCACAGAATTTGAAAGGGAGATGGGTAGGAACGGACATCTTAAGGCTGCTGCTGTTGCTGCTTTTAGTGCTGTTGCTGCTACAACCATTTGCTGCTGCAAGTAATAGCTGCAGCGGCAGTAACACTGGCAACATCAGAACAACAACAGCAGCACCAGTAGCAGCAGCAGCTGCACTAGGAGCAGCAGCAGCTGCACTAGGAGCAGCAGCAGCAGCTGCACTAGGAGCAGCTGCAGCAGTAGTAGCAGCCGCAGCAGCAGCACTAGCCAGTGCAGCAGCAGTAGTAGTAGTAGCAGCAGCAGATATCGGCAGCAGCAGCACTAGGCAGCAGCACAGAAGCAAGTCTCAGCAGCCTACGAGTAGCAGTAGTAGGAGTAGGAATAGGAGTAAGAGTAGTACGAGCGGGATTAGGAGTAGGAGTAGTCGAGCATGAGAAACTGAGGTATAGGAGTTGGAGTAGGAATAAGAGTAGGGGCAGGAGTAGGTGTAGGAGCAGTAGTAGTAGTAGTAGTAGTAGGAGGAGGAGGAGGAGGAGGAGGAGGATAAGGAGGATGAATAGTAGTAGTAATAGTAGTAATAGTAGTAGTAGTAGTAGTAGTAGTAGTAGCAGTAGTAGTAGTAGTAGTAGTAGTAGTAGTAGTAGTAATAGTAGTAGTAATAGTAGTAGCAGTAGTAGTAGTAGTAGTAGTAGTAGTAGTAGTAGTAGTAGGCCTCGGAGTAAGAGGAAGAGACAAAAATGAGAAAGAGGAGGAAGAGGAGGACGAGTAAGAGAAGAAGCAGCTGTGCTGCTACTGCTGCTGCTGCCCCTACCACCGCTGCTGCATTGCTGCCCTCCTACTGCCACTCTTATTTATATTTTTTACTCCTCCTACTCCTGCTCCTACTCCTGCTCCTCCACCTGCTCCCACTCTTCCTACTCCTCTCCTCTCCTTTCCTCTCTCTATCAACTTTGTCTTCCTCTCCTCTTCTATCTCTCTCTCTCTATCTTTGGCATCTTCTTCCTCTTCCTCTTCCTCCTCTTACTCCTACTCCTACCCCTTCTCCTTCTTCTTATTCTTACTCCTCTTCCTACTCTGTTCTATTATTCCTCTTCGTAGTCCTCTTCTTCTGCCTCTTCCTTGTGGCTTTCCTCCTCCTCCTCTTACCTTCGCTTCTACTCCTCCTACTCCTTCTCCTACTCCTCTTACGCAGATTTCTCCTACTCTTACTGGTACTCTTACTCGTACTTCTACTCCTCTTCCAGGATTCCTCTTCCTCCTAGTCCTCTCCTCTTCCTCATCCTCCTATTCCTCCACCTCTTACTTCTCTTCTTTCCTTTTACCTATTCCTACTTCTTCTTTTCTCCTCCTTTTACTCCTAGTCTACCTACTTTCCCCTTCTCCTCTTCAAGGGTTCCTCTTCTTCCTAGTCCTCCTCATCCTCCTCATCCTCTTCATCCTCCACCTCTTACTTCCTCTTTCCTATTCCTACTCCTTCTTCCTACTCCTCGTCTTGCTACTTTCCTCCTCCTACTCCAACTACTATGTAACTAGTCTACTCTACTCTTGTAAGATCTCTCGTACTCCTACTACTACTCTTTCCTCTTCATCATCTCAACTCTCCTCAAACGTCACTGCTACAACTACTCCAACTCCTACTCCTGCTCTCTTCTGCCTACTCGTAAGCAGTGGCTGCGTCGCAGCAGCAGCAGTGGAAGCAGGTGTAAGCAGAAAGAGAGAAGGGAACGATAATTAATAGAGACGAGCATTGAAGGACTGAACTGAAGACGCGTATGTGGGTACTCGTACCACTCGAATAGATTTCGTCAGATCTTTCTTTTCATGGTAGGCATGTATAGGTAGGTAGTTAGGTAAGACTGGTGAGGTAGGAAAGAGGGCGGCTGCTATTTCGGGCATTCGCCGCTGACCCGGCGATTTTGGCGAGCTGGTCGTGCACAACGGGGGCGAGCAGAAAAACGTTTTTTGGGGGCGGCCCGGAAAATTTTTTTGGGGGAAGGGGTGGGGGGGAAATCACCCGGGAAAAAATCCCCCCCACAAAAAAATTGGCCCCCCCCCCCCCCCGGAAAAAATCCGCCCACAGCCCGCGAGTACTGGTAAGCGGCCTTGTGCGGATCCTTGTGCGGATCCGCACAAGGTCGTGTACCAATATGAATCACTGCACAAGCTCATAGGCAAAAGCCGTTCGATCTGGTAGTGCTGGACGAGAGCGAATCTACGCTCTTCAACGTCACGGCCGGCCTGTGCTCGGGCGGGCTCAACCAGCGAAACGCCACCATGTTTGCACGAGTGCTCCGCAGCAGCCGCTGCGTGCTGGCGATGGACGCTTTCTTGGGGCAGAAGATCATCCGCGTCTTACAGGAAATCCTGAACGCGCCTGGCGCCGCGACCGAGTTTGATGAGCAATGGACAGACGGGGGGCGCGCCACACCATAGAACACTGTTTTCTATGTCAACAAACACACCGCACACATGGCGCGAGATGTTTTCATCCATCGCAGCTCCAACCGAGCCCTCGAGCTGGCTCTCTGCCGAGGACAACGCGTCGCGATCGCACATGGCACCAAGCGCCAGGCCCGTTTGCTGAAACAAAAACTAGAAAAAAAATTCCTGGGCATAAGAATCCTGCTTTACCATCAGGGGAGCGAGCGCCTCAGCGACTTTAAGCGCACGCACGAACAGATTATACAAGAGTGGATGCGAGTTGATGTGGTGATTTTCACCACCGTGCTCACTGTGGGCTTTGATTTCTCCGCCAAATATTTCTCAGCCATATTCAGCTACATCAGCAACAACCAGATCCGTATGTACAGATGGCAGGGCGAGTACGTTTCTTGCTGCTGAAACACAGTGGCACATCTGCGTGTCGCGTCCAAAAGCACACTCCACCAGAGGGCCTGACCTCCTGGCCCACATCCGCTCGAGCATCGACCGCGAGGAGGCACACACCGTGCATGTAGAAAGGTTCTTTGGCGTTCACAGCGAGTGGGCACCCGATGTGCCAGTGCCAGACAACATGCACTGGCGCAAGGCCGACGGCTGGATCGCTCTGACCAGTTCGTACAACACGCTCGGCAGCACGCAGTCGCAACCACACGCTGCGTGAGCTCATCTGGTTTTTACGCCAGATGGGACAAGAGGAACCCGCCTTTGTGGACTACTCCCAGCTGCGCCTGCCACCCGCCAAGGCTCGGCACGAATTCCTGTTGTCAGACGATTTGCAGGAGGTCGCCCTGTCACCAACTTCCAGACAGCAGCTGGACGCGCAGAAACGGGCCGCCCGGACGGCGCAAACGGAACTGCACCAAAACCTGCGCGCGGCCAACGCCCAACGCCTGGAGAGTCGCACAGAGACCGAGCGGAGGCTGCTCGCTGCCTACGCGCAGCAGCAAAGCCCGGCCCGTCCGTCGAGAATAAGGAGGAAGTCGTGCTCACCAGGGACCAGATTGCTGCGGAGGCCGCGCGCCTGTCCAGCAGCCTCCTGACCCAGGAGGAGCGCGAGTCTCGCAACGCGCCTTTGTCTCAGGAATTGCACGCCGATAAAAAAGCTCTGTTTGCGTTTGCAGCCGCGTTCCCCAACTTGCGTCCGGACTGGGAAATAGTGCGAGCGTGCCAACAGACAGACTTCGTCAACCGTTGCCGCCTGCTCAAGCTTCTTCGCCAGTGCAACTTGCAGGAAATATGCAAGGCAGAGCACAAGCCAGGCTACTTTGTCGCTCTTTTCGACCAGAGCAAGGTCACCCTGCCCCTTGCGAGTGCTGTTTCTGATCTTCTCAGCGCGCTCACGCTCGAGCTAGGAAGAGGTGCGCCATCGCAACGACTCCAACTGACTACTCTAGAGCTAAACCTAGCCAAGATCACGCATTACCTGCGCCGGATCCTGCAGACGCTGCCCCGAGTCGTAGCCAAATGGAAGCCCAGCGCGTACGTCAGCTGCCTGCTCAACGCCCAGCCGCACAGAACCCTCCCTCTACAGCACGCCATGAGCGCTTGTGCACAGCTGATAAAAGTTGTGTTGCCCTGCCAGCTAGTCCGGATTGTCAACCCAGCACGGCATAACGGTCAATTTAAAAAATACTGACTAACCTTTTCACGCTATGAGCTAGTCCCCGACGACGTACAGGGGAAAACTGCCTTTGACATTGCAGAGGCATGCACGCTTTCTGCACACCCGCCCGCCGGGGATTGGCAAACTAAATTTTAGCTCCATTTCCCAATTAAGACAGCTAGCAGATAGCTAGACACACCAGCATTTTCTTTTTGCTTTTTATTAAAATGCGTTTTCTGCTATAGCCTGAATTCTACACACCTAGACGCGCAAGCTTCATTATTACGTAAAGACTGCATGTAAGTGAGCATTCAATTAGAAGCACAGAGAGTTACGTCCCATCTCGGCCCGTAGAATGAGAAGGGGTCAGAAAATAGTCTTACCAGTCTAGCACAGGAAACGCGTGGGGCAAAATGGCACTTGTTAGATGCAAAAAGGCAATACTCTGCGCTTTAGAGGCAGCACCCTCACATATCGCCAAAATGCACGGGTCGACGGGGGGGACCTGCTACTGCACGGGACCCTAAGTCTATAAAATATAGCAGAACAAAAAATGCTTGGGAGGGGGGGTACCTTGGGGTGAAATAAAACCTGTAGTCCGCGGCAAAACACACTGCATTTTTTAGTGCACGGGAAATCATATGTTTTTTCTGTCTATATGAAAATGGCATTTGTTAGAGGTTTTTTCTGTCCATGTGAAAATGGCATTTGTTAGGTGCAAAAAAGACAATACTCAGCGCTTTAGAGGCAGCACCCTCCCATGTGGCCAAAATGCACTGGTCGACGGGGGGGACCTGCTACTGCACGGGACCCTAAGTCTATAAAATATATCAGTACAAAAAATGCTTGGGAGGGGGGGGTACCTTTGGGTGAAATAAATCCTGTAGTCCGCGGCAAACACACTGCCTTTTTTAGTGCAAGGGAAATCACACGTTTTTTTGTCTTTGTGAAAACTGCATTTGTTAGGTGCAAAAAGGCAATACTCATCGCTTTAGAGGCAGCACACTCCCATGTCGCCAAAATGCACGGGTCGACGGGGGGGACCTGCAAGTGCACGGGACCCTAAGTCTATAAAATATAGTAATACAAAAAATGATTGGGAGGGGGGGTACCTTTGGGTGAAATAAATCATGTAGTCCGCGGCAAAACACATTGCCTTTTTAGTGCACGGGAAATCATATGTTTTTTGTGTCTATGTGAAAATAGCATTTGTTAGGTGCAAAAAAGCAATACTCAGCGCTTTAGAGGCTGCGGCAGTACACTCACATGTCGCCAAAATGCACGGGTCGACGGGGGGGGACCTGCTAATGCACGGGACTCTAAGTCTATAAAATATATCAGTACAAAAAATGCTTGGGAGGGGGGGTACCTTTGGGTGAAATAAAAACTTTAGTCCGCGGCAAAACACATTGCCTTTTTTAGTGCACGGGAAATCGCATGCGCTTTTGAATATGGGAGCGTGGGAAAAGTGCACAGATCGTAGGCAAAAAGGCAATAATTTGTGCACACCCCAAAACGGGGTGCACTGGATCTTGACGGGTTTTCCAGCGCAAAAAAATCTTAAGGGAAGCTGGTGGAGAGGGTCAAGGGTGCTGGTGGCACGCAGCCCCTCCCCCCTCGCGCCGCAGGCACCGTCATTTGCATATTGTATTGACTAGGGAAAAGGGGAGGATGCCTCTCTCAACCGCTGCTCACAAAACTCCGTGGCAAAAGATAATCTATGCTCCCCCGGGGGGTTCAAAGGGAGGGGGAGGGGGGTGCGCAATCGGTGCCTGGGGCAGGAGAGAGAGAAGGAGAGAGAGAGAGAGAGAGCCGGACCGTGCATAAACGGAGAACACACTGGTGGAGAGAAAAAGCATTTTTTTTTTGCTTTTGTGAGTATTATTAATAATATTGTTAAAAAGTTTTTACACTGTCTGAAAGCTGACGATTGCGCGTGCGGAAAACATATTAATATGGAAAAGAGCTTTTCCTTGCGATTTCTGTGCCCATGCATATTTTGACTGTAAAGTGAGCTGAGGCTTCATACGCGCTGCCAACACTTGAGAGAGAGAGAGAGAGAGAGAGAGACTCTTTTTGTTTTTTGTGAACATTGCCGACAAGCAGGCGACAGCCTCTTTGACACAATGCAGGGCGACTGATCTGACCCGGGGGGGGGGGGGGGTTGCTCTATGAGCCCACTGTTACTTTTCTTTTTGAGGGGGCAGTGCGGCCGTCCTGCGTTTAGGCAGAAATTAAAATATTTTTGGCGTCACAAAAGTCGACCGGTTCCCGGTGCCCTAAAGCTTGCCTAGTCAAACTCGAAGGGTGACACACACACGTGAGGTCTGCTCTTGTTATTCAGCAAGCAAACGCTTTTGCTTTTTCAGCGTGCTGGCTGCGGGCGCGTGTCCATGTCGCAGTTGTAACATACTTTTTCGCGGTCTGACAAAAGACTTACTAATACTATGCTGGCACCTGCACGCAAGGGGGAGGTTTGTGACAATTCCCCTCAAGGGGACTAGCCCCGCCAGCGTCCTATGCAGTGCCAGAGCAAGTTCACGTCTCCGAACAAAAACCTCGGTGCCCACGAGTACGCCTCTGCTTGCATGCACTCGAAACCCCCTGCCTGGTTGAAGAGGCGGCAGGCATACTGAATCTTGGCTCGGCACGCGTCCCACACTGTCTCCGCCCGCGTGCGCTTGTAGTCTTCTGGCAGATCTGCACGCACCGGGTCCAGCCTTACCAAGTCTAGGACCGCCTCAAGCAAAAAGGCTCGCCCTAGAATCACGGGGCGCTTCGGTGGCGAGGGGTACATGTGACGCAGAACCAAGTAACTGCTAGGCAAGCCAAGTGCCACTGCTTCACACACAGCGCGGTTCCCCACCGATTTGCAGCTGCGTTTGTGCCCCCCTTGGTGCCAGTGCTTTTTTTGGCAGTCCTGGCTACAGTACATCCAAAGTTTACAACGGCCACATGTGCGCAGTTTTTCGCCACCCGCTTCGGCGCGCCCACAATCTGCACAGGTTAGTTGGTACGACTGCAAAACCGGCGGCAGAGTCTGGCGCGCATCTGACACTGTGCGGACGACGCCCGCACCAGGGTTTGCTTGCTCGCTCATTTTGTCG